>NNCF01127836.1:645116-678544 GCA_002313205.1 Laupala kohalensis | reverse complement strand
GGCGGCGGTGGCGGCGGCGGCGGCGTGCGCGATTCTCGATGCTTCAGTCTGCGTGCGCCCGGCTCCTATGTTTGTGTCTTCAGGTGGTTCATCTGCCGACTTGTGACTACTTCATGCGGTTTCAACCAAAAGGCTTGGAATGCGTAATCAAATGTCATTGTAGATGGATTGTTTTCATAACGAGACATTTTTTTTCGTGTTGTCAAATAAATGACGCCCACTGTTAGAAGTGGCATCCATTGTAACTCTCCAACACGATATTATTTCGAATTTTTTTTAATATTCACGTAGAATCATGGAGACATCTTTTTGCAATCGAATGATGGTGTGAGAAACTTAATGTCTTATAGTTACTCATCTTGTCTCAAGTGAACTGGGAATGTTTCTCTGACGACACATGTCACCGGTAGCTGCCGTTACTTGACCTCGGAGTTTGCGCTGGAGGACTTGCATGCTCCGATTACCAACTCCGATCCCACGATTCCGATACCCTTTGCGACTTATTGTCACTTGACGAAAGATTAAGAACATTAAAGTGGTTCGTCTTTTGACCTAGGATTACGTGGGTGGGTACGAAAGAAGATGGTACGATGTGAATACGGAAAAGGAATTTCTCTTCACTACTCAAATGGATAATTCGTATTGGAAAGTGATTAAACGCAAAGCACGTGACATAATTATTGAAGATATGTCTTCGATATACGTGTGCGACGGAAGTGAGACCATGTCTTGTTTCGGGAGGTAAGTTTCACTCTTTATATAGGAGCGTTGTTGCATTAATGATGTTGCGCAATCATAAAGATACTTGCGTAACGTTGGACTTGTGGCAATGAACCAGTGGACTCGACGATTGTTTGTGCCTGTCTCTGGCTGAAGTGTTAACACGAGAAGAACATATGAGAAGACGGGGTATTATTTTCGTGTCGCTTGAGTGAAAATTTGAATAGATGCTGCACATATTTCAATATGACGTTGACATTTTTGAATTAGACGTCCGTTAGTGGACTCCGGTCGTTACAGACCGGCTTTATAGTCATTTTTCAGTATTAACAAGGAGAAAGTTTCAAAATAGAAATTTGACATTTATACTTTCTTATTGTAAAGGAAGCAAACCGACAATTTATAAGTCTTTTTATGGGTCCCAGTAAAAAATACCATTGTAAATATAGACTTAGAAAATAGTTTTGTGTTCTTTCGTTACTAAAATTCATCACCCGTTAAATCACAAAACGCTGGAATAATCGTCTCCTGCACCTTTCGATAAACCTGAAGTGTACTCGATTTCGTTTTACTGTCTTAATAAAATAGAAGGAAAAATTTAATGGTCCAATACCATATGTATGAGAATTGTTGATCTCAACAGAATTGGTCGTGCACAATCGTAATTCGTTAGGTGTATAAACAAAATGGGGAGGAAAGAAGGAAGGCTGGCTACCTCAATTGTCGTATTTACTGTGAAGTATTTTAAATTCTTAGTGCTTGATGTGATATCGTAGACTTATATTGTAAATTTATTGCGTCTGTATTATGCCACAAAATCGTGTATAGATACGTCATAGTATTTACAGTCACGCAGTTAATCATTAGTTTTCATGTAAAGCTATAAAAATTCAATTACGTGGGGAAAGAAACTAATCTGATGGGATGACAGCGGAACCGGTGACGCTATTGTGTGGGTATGCCTCTGTCCCATCAATCTTATTCCCTCAATAACTCGAAAATTAACTCGTGTATGAAAATGTAACGTGGGGGTCGTATTTGTGGATAACTTTTAAGTAATGTAATAAATATTCCTGATTTACTACTTCTCACCTCTAGGAATGCTTTATTTTTTATTCGAAAAGATGTACAGCAAATATAAGAAAAAAATGTTTCCTTCAGTATTGTTTTTTTTTCGTCGCTGTATTGTTAGCGAGGTATGACGACAAGTCGAAACTTGAAGAAAGAATCTCGAATATAACGAATACACTAAAATATTTGAAATGAAATATGTATTAGTGAATATCATATTGTCGTTATCCACCCTATTTTAGTTATGTACTCGTAATACACATTTTTCATCACTTAAAATTCAATTTATGTTTGGAAAGTTGCGAAAGTTGCAATTTACGTTATCTTTGAACAAGATTTCTTGGAGTGGTCATTATACTGAGTTATATAACAAATGGAATAAACGAAATTTTAACTAATTTAGGATTTTATTAAGGTATTGAACGTATTCTGAATCTCTTTGTGTCTAAAACATCGTATCCAACAGATTTGGTAGACTTCTTTCTTATTTTTCCCGAATTTAGCCTTTAGTTGTTATTTTCGTTTCGTTTATTTTCTCGTAAGTTGTTTTCTTTTATATCCTAAATTTCATAGAAATAATTATAATTTCATATATAGATTTCACACGAGTAATTTGTTATTGTTCAATGTAATTTCTTTATGGGAAACGGGGAGACCGGACACCCTATACTCCCCGTCTTCCTTGACTACGTCCTTGCACATGGTGTCCTCAAATTGAAAGTTAGGTCCACGTCGAATACAAATTTTTATATTCCTTCTGCCAATTGCACAGTGTGACAAGACGTAAATTCCGTTTTACTATTCCAAGGACACGAGCCACGAATCATTATTTCTCAATGTTTGAACTTAAAATGCGGATTTACGAGTGTGTACTGAGTACACTACAGAATATTTGTTCGACAGTCGTCATTGAACTCTGATTGGCGACAACTCTCTGGAAATACATTTTTATGAATCCGTAGTTCAATTTTCATTGCTAGTAAATGAAAAGACGAAAAACTAAATATTTGCCGAAAAATTTTTTTTTTTAATTTTCTCTTATAATTGATACAAACTTTTATACTTTCTATCTTTATTCAGTGAACTCGGCATGAGAATTTTCTGTTGTTATTAATCCAGAATATAGTTCTCACTTTTCGTGAAATTTTTGTAACAAAGACAATGAATTTGTGTTAGTACTGCCCTGATTTTTGTACTATAATTTTGAATGACCAAGTAATTTGTTTTTCCAAGGAACTTATGGAAGTTAACATTGGGATGACCGGAAGCTCTCTTTATGATCTTCACCATTTCATCTCAAAGTCTCTCCTTCCTTTTGCGTCGTTCTTCAATATTGCTTTCCATTATGTATGCCATGTGTACCGAAACTGACGCAGCGTTTTCTCTCTTTGCAGGAGTACTTCGAAGGCGTCGTACATCGCGTATCGCCGCGAGAGAGACCGAGGGCTGCCCAACTTCGAAGGCAGCTACAAACGCACCATGTCGCCGTCGGAGCGTTCCGAGTCTCTCGTGGAAACCCCTGCGTCGAGCCCAGTGCCAGGTAGGTCTACGATGGAGGATGGTTCGCCGCCAAAGTGGCCGAACGCGACCTGCGTGTATGAGCGAACGAACGCGCGTGCGAAAGCGGGCCACTCGAGAGAAAGAGGATCCCAGTTCGAGTCTGGATGTTGTGGAGTGTTGAAGCGTCAGTGTAGTACTCGTGCAGGTGCGCCGGTATAATTTTTTTTTTCGTCAACAGTTGGAAGGTATTCTATACAAAGTAGCTGAACGACGTGATAGTGCGGCGACAAAATGAATGAAAAGTATAGGCAACAGACGATATTGGTTAATGAATGATTAAGACCCCGGTAAACAACTGTTGAGGCAAGTTGTACGTGACATATCAGTTGTGACAAGAGAAAGCGGTTTGAGTTAGTAATGGTTATGAGTGGATATGCTCTTGTTATGTGAATTTGAGGTGGTTTAGCCTCTTAAGGTTGGTCTTGGGTGTGTAATGTGAGATAGATCGTTATCAGGGCCAGGATCAAGACACGAATAATATTGTGGAACAGGAGAGGTTGATTTTTTGTATTTATTATTACCATAATTTTTACGTGAGTTAATGAGACAAGAGATCTATAGAAAATTTGAACAAAATGACAGAAGAGGATACAAAAATAGAAAAATTAATTGGTGGTAGTTCGGATTGCAGGAACAGTACCGATAAAGTATACTTCTCCCTTATCTTTTTATAAGTCATTGATATCGTAAGTCTCCCTATTGAGGGAGGAGTAAGTCCGGAAAGAGTTGCGTCGGGGAACGTGTGGGGTGGTAGTGCTTCATCCTTGTTTGGCTAGTGAATTCTTTTGTTTTAACTAATCAAAAGTTCATTAATTCCCGCCGAAGAAGTTGACCCATCGTTGGGACTTCGTTTTCATTGTTTCTCTTCTGGAAGTCGTACGTATTGCATCAATTGTTTGTGTTTTGTTATTTTACTTGAATATAAACTTGATCCTTTTTCGTGTAATGATAGGAAGATGTTTAATTCGAAAGGAATTGTAGAATAAAAATCCAATGTAGAACCAATTTGTTGAGTTTAACGATGACATATGCAAAGCTTTTTTGTCTTCTGAAAATTGGACGAACAGACTGTATTATTTGAAATTTCGAGAAAAAGTCTGGAGGGAATAATTAGTTAACTATTTTGGGAAAATGTTGGTGAATGCTTTTGCATTATAGAATTGATTTACAATTCTTGAAGAGCGTCTGCTACCATACGGAATCCGTTTGTTTCATTCTGTTTTTATTGCGCTTCTTATCAGCATTCAAATTCTTCGTGTTCTCATTCCAAGTGCGTTGTTTTTGTGTCATTATTCATTAATAATCTTATCACCAAGAATTCGCAAACCATTATGATAAGGACGCCCCTTATTTGGTAGAATATTGAAGACAAAAAGGAGCGACTGACACACATCCTCAAGTATGATACCCACTGGACCAAAGTGTCATCGATGCATATTTTGCGTCGAAACGTTCCACGTTCCCTTATCTCCCTACGAAAATGTCACCTCCCGACACACCTTGAGATAGCACTCGCCAAACGTTTCCTTGTCTGCCGATTGCACTCAGTTACATAACCGCCACAACCACCATCGTCGCCTCCCTCCCTTCTTCGGTTTTCTATCATCAACCATCACCATTTGTCGTCACGTATTGGCGCTGCTGATCCTCCACGAACCCGTAGCGTCATTTGTTCCTTCCTCGTTCACCAACGCCTCCTGCGTGTCTGTCACCTTCGTCGCCGCCTCCGTTGCCTTCGCTGTCGCCTTCGCGTTGCTCCAAAGCGCGACCTGCGCGATGACGTGTGTTAGTATTTCCACACAAAGCTGCTGCAGACGCATCGGGTCGGTTGGCGTTCTCTCGAGTGTTGAATTTGTGCTGATCGAGGGAAACAGGTACGTTCCGTCTGTGTTGATACACGTGATTATTCATTATCGCCGTGTTCTCCCAATCCCATTACTATCGTTCGTACGGGACTGAAACATTCGACTTGTTTTTATTTTACTGTTCATTTCACGAATGGTGTTAAACAGTGCTTCGCGATGTTTGTATGCAAACAGTGTTTGTTAAGGATAAAATTTAGTGTTTGGTGTTAAATACGACCGGTGGCGTTTTGTTCCACCGACGAGGGGACTTCCCTCGTTGCTATTAGTTGAACGATGTGTGCTGCCTTAATCTTCAACAAATATTTGTAGTATAGATCTGTTACTGTCTTCGGTGAGACCAAATTTTACTGTTCTCTCTTATAGTGCTATAAACCTTATGTGAAAGAAATATTGTAGATTGCGTATGAAAACATTTACCAAAAATATAAAATTTGGAAGTAAATTTGCCTGCCATCTTGCATGTATCGATGATAGAATCAAGAATTAAATAGTGTACAGTTGTTTAAAATGTTTAATCAAAAAACGAAATTAATTCTGTGGATGGTCTCTTAATTGGAATTCGGTGTTCTGGAATTGTGAAGAATGTTAGATCCTTATTTCTTCCATCTCCTGCGATATCCTGATTGCTGAATCATACAATGTTTCGTATCAGGTCTACATTGCGGAACTTATAGAAGCTTTCCATTAACAAACTTCGTTCAGCTTAACGGCGTAGCGTTATTTTTTAAACATCAAGTTTTTTAATTCATTATTTAGTGTAAGTTTATACAAAGCGAAATAATTGTAATGTCTTATTCTGTCCTCTGAATTTACACTGTCGCGGTTATCTCTTTATTTTATCTTATTGGTTGGGAGACCCGGAGGAAACCCAGTCTCTGCAGTAACAACTTACAGAAATCTGCGAAGTAAAACCCAATTCTCTGAACACACGTTGTTATATGAAACACTTCTTCGCTCTTAGTTGTGAAGTTTGCAATATTTGTTTCTTTTATTCGATGCTTCTGAAAATATTTCAAACAAATTAAAAATTTGAAATGTTAACTACGTGTAAAGAAATTTTCAGTAGTATTGTTTTCTTTTTTATGAGGGATGGGTAGATTTAAATGTTTACATGAACGGGAACTATTCAATAAATTTCAGTTTCCTTGTCTTGGCTGACAGCATTTAAATACTCGTGACTGAAGCTTTTCTCTGACATCACCCAGTGATTCCACATCACATGTAGTAGTTACGAAAGACTTGTTCAATCAGTTATAAAAGGGAATTTTCAATTACGGGAGTTGCGAGCTAATTGTGGAGGCAATTTTTTCGTCGAAGATGTCTTGTTCAGGAAACACGTCACTACATGGGGATGAGTAGACATTTATACCTCTTAAATATTCCCTTTCCATTTTGTATTCCGCATTGGTACAGAGCTTATGAACCTACGAGAAAATTCCACCGTGTTTTAAAATTCTGACCATTATTTTTCATTAATTTTATCGAAACGTTCGTGAACAGAATCCTCTCGTAACACTTGAGAAATTCTGTTTGTTTTTTCTTTGTTAATGACGTTTTTATTAAAATTGTTTTGCGATTTGTAATTTTGATTGCCGTTGACAATTATACTGCTGTGCGATTAAAGATAATTATAGACTGATATCGACCAGGGTTTTTTTTGTAACTCCATAACCCAAAATAGAGGGAGAACAATTTATTGTATCGATAATATTGTTAGTCTTATACGTCAGAAAAACAAAAACAAAAAATGTAAATTTTCTTCACATTCGAAGAAGTTTGTAATATTTCGTCTCGGGAATTTTCAGAAGTCCCTCGGGGAGTATTCTTCGTAGATGAAAATGGTCTTCTTGAGGATTATGATTAAATTTACGTTGATTAATTTATCAATGAGTATCCAGGGCCGTAGACAGAAATCACTAGCCCCAGTATCAACTCACTGCCTCCACCACAACTCAATTATACACTTCAACGTTCGTATCAATGCACGGATGAACCGTAATGATACAGTTCTTTGTAGTACTGAATGAAAACAGTGACGGAGCATGGATTTCGTTTGGAGGGGGGTGGAATTCGAAACCAGAAGTGTCTAAGGACGGCCACAGATAATATTGAATATTCGAAACAAAATGTTTGCTTTATTATATATTTACTACTTTAAAATTATTGGATGATACATTTCATACATAAAATTCGGAAATATACTATTTCAGGTGCAACAAAAATAGAATTAATTGTATTGCTTATTGTTTATTAAGCAGAAATAAAGTTTGTGAAAGCTCTGAATAAAATCTGTTTTAATTGACGCTTATGTCCATTTCATTATCGGGTCAACGACAATATCCCAGTGGCTTTATTACAACAAGCGATAGTAACTGGTTCAGAGCTTCACGCGATTGATAAGATATGTGTATAAAAGGATATTTTTAATTTTTATATTGGTTTAGCGAAATGTAAAATTTTAAAGTGAATATTTTTTCAACACTTTCTCTCCATTCAATTATTAATTTACTATTCATTTATAAAGCAAAATAGATTTGCAATTAACAATAAAGGCGCATACACAATGTATCTCGTCGAATGACTTGACAACTATGTGCAGTGCTGGATGGCAAGTGGCGAATTCTTCAGAATGTAATATCTGGGGAACTGATGTTCGCTCGAGTCAAAAGTACACACACCTTTCAACAATTCAGCGATAACTGTGCAATAACTGTGAAAAACTGAGCGAAAACAGTAGCCCGAGTCAGATAGGAAAGACAGAAAGGACGGAAGTGACAACACCAGGTTCATGAGTTTGGCGAATTCTATTCACGCTCCAGGGGCATTTTCTCCGAAAGAAAAATGATTCTACTCAGAAATTACTGCAAACAATAAAGTTGAACTGTTTCATTATGACTCTCTGATCCACATGAGTTATATATTGGATGCTCGCAAAAATGAAATCTATGAACGTCTCACCCAGCGTTTTCTTTGTATGATTGGAGACGTGATAGCCATCGTGTTTATGTACATTAGCTCGTTTACTCCTTGGACTTCCATACTGTCAACTACCATCCTCAGATGACGTATCTGCCCGCACAAATGGTAGCATTGAGGTGACACCAAAACTTTCGTTATTGCTTTTAATTGTAAAAGGAATAGGAGGGATTGGAAGATTGAAGGATGGGTGATTCAGTGGGTTAGTTTTCCCCTCCACTCCCCAAATATTTTGAATGGTAATTGTTTGCACTTGTTTGCATGTTAATTGCACTATAAACGGTCAACTGAGTTTTGTTTTCCGTGTTAAATCTTCATTTGCGATTGAAGGTTTCTAACAATATTTCGTCATAAGTTATTAATAGTCTTAATCCACCCTAACTTAGTCCTGTTGATTTTCTTTTTATATCGCAATTNTCATAAGTTATTAATAGTCTTAATCCACCCTAACTTAGTCCTGTTGATTTTCTTTTTATATCGCAATTAATTTCTGAAAAAAGAAGGAAAAGGGAAGGTAGATCGTGGATTACTATATTGTTGAAAGATATTTTCAGACGATTCATGTAGGGTAACTTTTACTTTGAAGTCCCCCATCCCACACACACACATTTAGAGAAAATGGTCCCACAAAAGATTTCTGAAATCTACTTTTGTTGAAGGGTATCAAAGTTTAGATACCAATGGGTACCGGAACCGTTGCTTTTAGGGTTTAAAGTATTGACCTCTGGTATCGATACCAAGTATCGGATGCTACGGTATCGATCGCTACGGTGAGTGCGTCAGTCACGGGAAGCAAAAGACCCGCGTGAAGATGTTTGAAAAAGTATTTTGCGGAAATATTTTATTACTTGGTATAGTCATTCTATTGGTTTTGACATTCTTGCACCCTGAAGTAGCCAGCGACAATTATTCAATGCATCCCGAATATATCAATTGAATGCACACGGAAACCTCAATGTGATGTCGAAAAAGATCTTTGTCCATTTTTTTTTCGTCTATTTGAAAATCGTATTTACGATTCATGCATTCTAAATTATGGGCAGGTCTCGTACAGTGATCTCGAACATAATAAAGGCATTATCATTGTTATTATTTATTTTCTTTCTTTCTTTTCTCACGAATGTCGATGTTAGCATTGGCTTCATTTGTTAGCCAGTTCGGGTTGCAACAAGTTTCCTCAGGATCTGTGGTTTTTCAATTTCGTGCTTTTAAAGTATCTCGCGCAGGATGTGAGATGGTCCCAGTCATGCAATTTCCTGCTCTTCACTGGGTTTTTTTATTTTATTTTGTGACCATTCTAATTACAATACAATTTCTTCCGTTCCAAAACCCTAGATTGTACTCCCACATTACACCCTAGATTCTACTGTTTTAACACCACAGATTATTATTATTATTATAGTAATGAAACAAAACGAATTTCTTACAACAAAATTATTTTTAAATGTCACGATTATTTTGTGCTTGGCTAAGTTATTATTCCGCTTGTTTCGCAAGCTGGAGTATCTGTCTGGGAAATAATCTGATATATGACCGACTATGAAAACGAATGTTCCGCTGACATTGCTATCGCCTGTTGAAAGATGTCTGTTTGAAAGAAACGCATGCTCCAGAAAGCGCCATCTCAGGACCTCAGTTGTATGGAAACCTTCAGTGCGTTATGTTGTTCACTTGGTTTAGCGTACGCTGTTGAATTGGATTAGATATATGCTCGATACATTTGGTTTCGTGTCACGTAGTCAGTTTTAATGTATACCAAATGTCTGAAACGATCAATTTAAGGCAGTTAACTTAATAAATATCCGTTCAATTAAGTTGATGTTTAGTGATGGTGGTGCTTCATTGCTGGACATATTTTTTCCAAACCTTCCAGTGGATCATGTAATCAATTTTCATCGATTTTAGAATTTCATCATCTGTTCACTAAACTGGCCTTCTTTTTTTAACTTGCGTGACTCTACTGTTAGGTAATATTTCATTTTCTCTATTGCCATCCACGTCGTGAAGGACAGGGTTGTTCTTTATAAGGATGAACTCTTGTACCTCGTGTTTCAGTTGTCTTCCGCGTAAGTAAAGCAAGCATACGTGGAGGAATCTTATTTTGGACCCGTTTTTAAATCAAGTTTTATTTTTATTTATTTTTTTCAAAATTTCTGTAGATCTTCGCCGAATGGATCCTCAATTAGTTTTGAAAGTTCCGCGTAGGAGTGGAGTATGTGTATGCATGTGTGTTTGTGGTAAGTTTCTTTGTCGATGTGCTCGACAAATAAATATTATTCACGTATTACGCTAAGTAAAATAATACATGATTAATATTATATTTGCGGCGGTCTAGAGTATTTCTTGAAGTGTTGTAAATATTCTGAAGTGGTTTGAGGGGAATATAAGTTTTTATATCATGAGAAGCGCACGCCATTCACTAGACAGTGCTCGAACTAACATTATCGGTATTACAGAGCGAGAACCAATGGCGTCTTGCGAAGCTCTGTTCGCTTCTCTCAAGCAACGGAGGCCTAACATGCTGCTTTAGTTGGTGGTTTGAATTTGAAGTGCAGAAAAAAGATGAACGGAAATGATATCAGACAAAGAGGGTTTTTTTTTTGCATAACTGAGCTTAAAACTTCCGAGAAAGTACACGCATGTGTTTCTCGCACAAGTTCTATTGATAATATAACAAAGAAAACTTTTGAGTTCCGAATTTTGATAGGTATTTCCCACGTGAGGTATCACGGGTATGGAAGGTGATGGTAAAGGCAAAGGAAAATGCCGGGGTCGGTTTCATAAATTACTCTTTGCCAATCTCAAGATCGAGATTATTCAATGAAATATTCCATTAATAAAATATAACATTAATCTTCGCTTCATAGAGTAAGAATATTTTATTAATCTTTGTGTTTTGCCCTGAGAAAACACTATTGATGTGAGATCCAAATTCAGAGAAGTAAACAATTTCTCCAAACATTTGGATATGACATGCCACGTCAAAGGGCTTGGCGAAATTCTTCCTTTCCTCTGAATTTATATTTGACATCCAAACCTATTCTGTATTTCATACTGGAGTAATTTAATATCATTCATTATTTAGTAAGACTATTTCTCGCACATATTTGTTCTCCAACGGAGAATAGAATTGAAATATTAACTTTGATTGTAATGCAATCAGCATGGATAATATTTCTAATCTTCTTTTTTTTAATTACTTTCTCAGAGTGCGACCGCGTGTCGATGGACCGCGAGTCTTCAGCGAGTGGCGCTTCCCTCGAAGAACCCTCACTGGTATCTTTGCATCGCGCCATGCCGCCGCCTCCCTTGCCGCCTCCTCGAGCAAACAGCTTGGAGAGCTGCTCCGAGCAATCCAGCCCCAACCTGGAGTTGGCGCGAGGTAACGGCGCCGACGTCTCCCCGCCGCCCTCACTGCTCGTCGTGGAGCGTCTCGACGCCGTCCCCGCCTCCGTCGCTCCAATACAGACTTCTACAGCCGCCTCCGCTGGCACCGGCGTCCCCGTCAACGTACTCAGCGGACTCGCTACCCTCGACCGCAAGAAGCAGCATCGGAACAACTTGCGCAACCAGCAGCTGAAACAACAGCAGCAACAGGCGAGTGACTTAGGGACTTCAACACAAACGAAAAAAGAGTTCCTCAGTATTGGCCTTTCTACGCAATAATAGTCGCACATTCTTCATTCTCTCTTTATGAGAACCTTTCAAGCACTCCGATCAATTCGTGAAAAAGAAAATCCTTATCTTGTAGAGGATACAAAACGTTAAATAAAAATAACAGTATTCAGTTCTTACGAATATGAACGTTCGTTTCATAATATTACAGTGGTATGTTTCCTAGTAGAACTCCTGGATTTTTTTAGGTATTACTGTAATCCACTCCATGAATCTCGTGTCCACCACACTTAACTTTTTAATGTTTTTTCATTAAATCCCCTTGTATCATTATCTTTATTTCTTTTCTTTTTAGTTTTGTTGTTTATAGTGCATTATGCAATTCATTTTCCCATGCCCGTTCCATATCAAAAACACTAACTTCACGGAGACAGGACAAGCTCCTAGTCGGAAAAATTTTAAACATCCCCCTTCATTTGTGGAACGCGTCTCTTCAATGCTAGAAATTTTTGTTGGTAAAATATCTAGTTTATTTATGGATATATTTTGATACTTATATATTGCGCCCGAGGACATTTGTGTGTGTGAGAGGGGAGGGGGTAAAATTATCTTGTGAGGAGTAATGTGAAAACGTGAAAAGCATTGTGCTCCATAGAAATTTGGTCCCTGTTACCAGCGGTTATTGTACATTCTCTCTCAAATATCACAATAATTTATATTACTTATCTGGGAGAAGAGGCTCTAGTGGGGCAAGAAGCGCTTCTTGGCTACCCAACTTAACGCAACGCTTTCGACTATGTAGTGACTTGAACGTTGGCAATACCGTCCATGCAATTAGCTGGTGGCGAAAAAATGATTCACGGAATTGTTCTTGTGTCAGAACTTGAAAGTGCGACGTTACGCATAGATAGAGATAGCTGTGCGGGTTGCTTTCGTGTTTAGCGGATTGCATGCAAGCGCCTGTCTTACCTTTGTCCTTTTAGGCTTCAACGAATTTTTAAACCGTTGATGCTAGTTTTTATAGTTTCCTCGGGAGTCGTGTTAGAGAAGATAAACACATAGTTTGAATTGATGTAAGATAAACGAAACTAAATAATGAACAAATGTGTGTGTTGTGCAGGCTTCGGCGCGAGCGAGTCCGGAAACGAAGAAGGCTGCGCCTCCTCCTCCGTCGCCCCAGCAGTTGGAAGCCAAGAAGTCAACATCGCCTCGCAGCGTGGAGACGGAGACGCAGTGCGACTTGAGCGCCGTTTCTGACGGACAACGCTCCCCACGATCTGCCGAGGGACCCACGACATCTCCAGGGACTCGCCCCGCGTCTCCACCGTCTCCTTCGGCTGCCATCACCAATGGCGGCCCGAAGGTAAGTTCGTATTTCACGTTGTCTGTTTCCAGACGTGTAGCATAGTTATATCTTATGAGTCTCGAAGTTCTCAATATTTATTGAGAAATTCAATAAATAAATATTTATTGTTGAATAGTCAGTCGCAAACTGCGTTACAACCACATGGGGGACAATAAACTAATTTACTCTCCGGATGCAAGTGAAGGGCCATCCCATCATTTCTGACCAAAGGGTCCAAGTTAGCGTCAGATTTAACATTTCTGCGACCCATAGCAAAATCATGACCAGCAATAGCTAAAACAGCTGCATCAGAGAATATCTACAGAAAATATTATTAAATGTTATTTCCAATAGATTATAATGATATAATTATTTAACAAAATACATGTGTTAAAAAACTTATTTCAAAAAGATGGAAAATTAGTTTTGAAAAAGATGACATTTTAGGGAAATCACAATGATCTTGTGTAAACTTAATTTTAGTTCAGTTGTGTATTGTATTTCTGCTGTCCAATAGAGTACTTAGACCTAAATTCTGAAAGGTAATAGAAAAAAAATACTTTTGTGTAACGGTGAATCTTTGAAGAGAAAGTGCTCTTGAATAATCATCAATTAACACTGCCCTATTGTCTCCGTAGGTGACGGAGAGCTTGCAGTTGGTGCAACGCTCCGAAGTGGTGCTGAGGGTGAATGCCGCGACAAGCGATGCGTCGTCGCAGACGGAAACGGAACGCGAAGCGTCTCCTCCTCCGCCTTCGACGCCCCCCGCAACTGTCGCCGCCGTTGCTACAGCCCCCAACGCAGCAGCGCCTCCGACCTCCTCAGCCTCTGCTACCAACGCCACCCCTCTACTAGTCCGCCCAAAAACCCAAGAAGAGTTGGATTGCGAGCGATTGTCTTTGGACCTCGCCAGTCAGCTGCCGCCCACCGACAAGCTGCAGACGCTACTCGGTGAGTTGGTTGCCTCATTTTGTGAATTACAGAACGAAAACAAAGTTTAGCCTTCCTGCCTCCTGAGACCCATTTGAAGAAAATGTTTTCCATTCTTCAGATGCATCCACACAATATAGGTTGATAATACTTTTTTTCATTCTCCCTACTTCTGCAAGAAAAATCTTGCTATCTGAATTATACTTCATAGAGTAGACACACTATTCACTTAATCTTAGATTTTTGAAAGCTCAATTACAATACACAATAAGCTCACTTTTTCTCCCTCATTATACTTCCAATAAATAGCAATTTTTTTTATTGTTGTATTTGTAAATGGGAAATGTAGCGTGCTATTGAAGCTTATCTACATGGAGCGATAGGAGTTGGGTGGTAGGTCATTGTTAGTAGGTGGGCCGCTTAGCTGGGTTTACCAACAACTTGACCCACGTGGAGGGGTTAGTAGAAGTGGTTAGTTATTGATACTAGGAGGAGCTAGATTGAGGAAGGAAGGTTGGCTTTTCAGTAGTCACAGCTATATGAACTGGGACATTAATGTGAAAAGCTCCAAATTTTCTGGCCCCATCGGGAATCGAACCCGGGATGACTTGGTGAGAAGCGACAACACTACCACCTTCGCGACCGGTGGAAATAGCAATTCGTGATGGCACACTTCATAAGATGCATAATACTCCCAAAAATGGATTTGGAAATTTGATAATAATTAAAAACTTAATTATTCATACTTTATTCTTTTCACAAGTATATTGTATTGAGAGCATTTTTTGCTGATGGTACTCATACATATTATTCTTCAATTGAATGTTTTCTATGGTCTTTGTCAAATGCAGTTCATTCTTCAAGTTTTCTTGACTGACCTTTTTTAGCTCCAGCAGCTAATACATTTAAAATTTCTGAACGTGAATTGAGTAAAAGTAGTGTGCTGAAAATAAATTTGGGAGAGAGTGCTGTAATCAAATCTACAAATGCTGAACATGTAGTTCTGGCTGCTGAACACATGGTTGTAAATAAAGATCATCCAGAATGTTGGAAGTGAGGAGTGACTTCATTGATGGTGTGTGTGTGTGTGGGGTGGGGGTGGGGGGGAGAGACTGGGCCCGAGCAAAAACATGGAAGGTATGAATATTTCTATCCCATGGGCAAATGTTCATATTATGTATTTTGGTGAAACTGTAACCTGGGCATGCTGCACTACAGTATTCCATGTTTGAGTAGTGACATTTGTACCAGCTAACTTCTTCATCGAAAAAAGCACTACTTTTATGTATAAACATGAGGTTTATCAAATTATGAGTTATACCTTTTTATACCTAGTGTATAGTACTGCACAATGTGTTCAGTGCAATAGTCTACATTACAATGGTAACTCTTTTAATTACTACTTTATTAAATTGAATTGTTTCTTTTGCTTCAGTTCCAGATCCTGAACATAAGAAGCCAACAGATTATGTTAGTGGATTGTTCCGATTGGATGTAGCTTTGAGGCCTAGACCTGCTTTGGCACCTTCCTTACGGAGTTCTAATAATGCAAAATCGTCTACTGATTCCAATTCTGAGCAACTTGCTGCTGAAGATAAAAAAGAGTAAGATAACTTAAAGTAGTAAAATAGTGTATTGATGCATAGTTTCCTTGACTGCATCTTTCATTTTTGAGGTCTCAGTTTTTTATTTCTTCATATCACAATATATCAATTCTCATACATGGATATGTTTTACTTTTTGGTTTATATTAACAATATTTAAAATGAAACGAGTTAATTTACACTTCTTTTTCCAGGGATGCAAGTTCTGTTAGTCCACTTCCTGCAAATTCTAAGTATTTTACTATATCTGAATCCAAAGCTAAGTTCCTGAATCGTTATGTTAGAGATATTGGTCAGTTGAATGGTGTTCATGATAACAAGGATCTCCACCAAAAGAAGGTAGTGTTGGTTTACATAGTAGTTTTGTAATTTTTTCACATTAAATATGTTAAGGAATGTGATAATGTACATGAATGAATGCCATACAATTGAGGTTTACTGTTATATTGTATAGATCCAAATATTGCACATTATAATTCAGCTTGTATGGACTTAAATTGAATATTTTGTCATCAATTTTGGTTAGCCCATCCAATGTTAGGATTCTTAGGAACTGGTCAAATGAAATGTGGATCTTATTCATATTTCCTTCCTCTCTGTCCTAGTAAAGTCTTTACTGAAAAATTCTCCAAATTCATGAAGAATTGTGATATTGCCTATTTATTTTGTTGAAGTGTAATTTTTTATTTTTTTCCTTCTCCCAAATGCATAATTATTTTTCAATAAAATATTTAGATTAATATTTTTTATTCCAATAAATTTATCACAATTAAACCTCACAGTATTTTGAAGGTGAAAATTAATATAACTCAATGTTAGGGTTGTTCACAACCTTTCCGAATGGAATAGATGTCATATTAAAAAACAATGAAAGAAGCTAAAAATCAATTTTTGACTATATGGTTACAACTACCTTTCATCACTGTCTGTGGATTTTGATTTGTCTACCAATTAAAGTTTTCCTAATGTATCTATTGCTTTCTAATGTATTCATAGGAGGAGCTGGTGAGCAGGTTAGATCGCAAGCTAGAAGTCCTGAGGAGTGAGAGATTGCTGGTTACTGAAGAGAGTCGTGTGAATGAAGAATTGGGTGCAAGTGTAGCAGCACAGGTCAGTCAGCTGGCACACCCCACTGAAGCGGCCAAATACCGTCTGCATGTTGAAGAAATTGGAAAAATCACCAGTCTTTTGTTAGCATTATCAGGACGACTGGCTAGAGCAGAAAATGCTCTTATGGGCCTTCCATTGAATCACGCTGAGAGGGTAAGTTGAAGGGGAATAATGAATGAATTTCTAACCTTCTAGCATTTTTGGGGGTTTCAAAATCATGATTGTTTACCAGTTGTTACCAGATTTTAAAAATTATTGTGCAATATTACAAGTATCTCAGATAATTTTGACATTGATACATGACAAAATATATTTATTTAGTTTTAAATTCCTTTTAACTTTTATAGTTTTAACACTTCAGTTTCTCAAATTAATACAAACTCTTTCAGGATGATCTTTCATTTNTTAGTTTTAAATTCCTTTTAACTTTTATAGTTTTAACACTTCAGTTTCTCAAATTAATACAAACTCTTTCAGGATGATCTTTCATTTTACATGTCAAAAATATTCTGATTCTACTTTAAACTCATGATTCGGTGACGGCCACAAGTACAACAATGTTGCATTCAGTGAGACTTTGTTTCCTTAGTCGTTTTCCATGTATCATTACATGAAATTAGTAATTTTGGTTCTTCTCATCAAAAACTGATTTAAGTCTCTACCTCATTAGTTGATGAGAGATTGGAATGCATAATTTATAAAAGTTTCTTGATCCAAAAAATTTGACAAGGAATTGATTGCAAAAAGAAAAAAAGAAAAAATGCAAGTCGCCGAGTGTTTAGAAATGATTTTAGTGAATTGTATTGAATTTTTAATCCTTTATGGGTGTGTTTTACATTGTCAATTTCAAGGAATTGTAGTCCTACCTTTTCTCTATGGAAGTTCAGACTAGATTGTTTTTCACTTCAAATTCATAATGATTACAAGAGAAAGATGCAACACAATTTATTAGGTCTTCTTTTTTTATATATATTTTCTTATTTGACCATATCTTTTTTACATTTTCAGAAAATTTTGGAAAGTAAACGAGATAAATTAAGAGAGCAGCTTGAAGAAGCGAAGAAATTGAAGGAGAATATTGATCGGCGAAGCATTAGTGTCTCTAATATTCTGTACAAATATTTCAATTCAGAGGAGTATGCTGATTATGACCACTTCATCAATATGAAAGCCAAGCTTATTATGGATGCTAGAGAAATAGCAGATAAGATAAAATTAGGAGAAGAGCAGCTAGCCGCTCTTCGAGAAACTCTTCACACACCTAGTGATTGACAGATCTGATGTTTTTATTGTACTGGTGCAAATAATTTGCAGTGAACAAAGTTAAAAACTAGAGGCTGAATTTAGTTTAAGCAGGGAAACGAATTCTCAAAAGAAGTGTAAAGCCTCTGTGTGCTCTTTCATTTTCATAGACTGTGTATATATGTGAATAATTTACATTTTCCTATACTGCTTGTAAAGCCAGTTGAATTCTCCATATCAGCTGGTGATTTGGGTGCCTAGTCTTTTGCTGTTCAGTGTGTGATAGTGAGAATTTGAGTGTATGTTGGTGTAAACCTGATTGTAAAAATATTTCATAGGAGAAGGAATTGATTTGGTCGTTAGACTTGTATGATTGTGATTATTATCCTGTAGCTGTGAATTTGTGTGGGCCGTTATATAATCATTGAAAGTTAAAGAATCAAACTAAAATTAATCATACAAAGAATATGAGAGATTGAGTTCATCAAAACAGATTACCAGAAATATATAAAACAATATTATTAAAGAATCATACAAATAATGTTCTTTTCTTGCTTTGTCTTAATTACTGTTACTTTCAATGAAAAATGTAGGGACTTTTTTATGTATGTATTGTAGTCTATTCTATGAATATTTCTGTGAAGTGAAAGAATTTTTGAAATGCATCTCTGTTTTCTGTACATAACATATCATGAAAACTATGAAGAGAAGAAAAATTGGTTATATGTTAAAAGAAAAATGTTATTTCATACCAAATATGATGATAATTTAGGACTAGGTTCATGGAATGTTCAAAATTGTACAGGAGTAGACTTTCCAGACTTCCCAGTGCTATTTTAGTAGTATTCTAGATTCATACTTGGTTGATAAATGCATAAAATGCATCTCATTTGAAATAGCTTAAAAGGTTGGAAATATTTAGGAAAAGCAAAGATGTTAAGCGAGACTATTAATTTTCCTTGAAAAATGGGAATCCTTTCAAGTCTGCTCCTTTACAAAAGGTGAGATGGTTAATGGTAAATATTTTAATGGTGTTCCATGAAATGTTAATATTAAAACAATCTGTTAGTACTGAAAATTCTTCATGTCACAGTATATTTTTGAGTGAGTAGTGCAGTGTTAATTCATTGTTATTTTGAAACATTGTAAATGATCTTTTGATCTAAAATTACTTACACGATGTCTGTTAATTTGACATTCATTTTGTACTTAAATTTTATGGATTTAATCAACTTTGCTGAATGATGTTTGTTGATGAGCAGGCTGTTTTGAAGTAGGTCTCCTTTCAAGTCACCTCTTGGATTTTGTGTTGGATGTGGAGCTACATACTCACGAAAACATGCCTTTGACAAACCAAAAACCTCTTGTCATTTGGAAAAAAAATAATGCCAACTTCTATTCTGTATAATGCATATTTATGTGTAGCCCATTTACACTTCCATTTAAGAAACCTCTGTATTTAGTGTAGTGTAGATTGTCGATATATTCCTTAAAAAATGGTATGTAAATTAATGCAACATTTTTATTCCTCAGCTAGTATACCTCTTGTGGTGGCCGAGGACTGAAAGGCCAGAATTGAGAACTCTGAAGTATTTATGACATCAAATGCCAAATGGCCAAGATGGTATTCACTGAAGGGGACTTTCTCTAACATAATTAATTATACTTACAGCGTCAATAAATTCATCTTTTTTTGTTGGTTCATATGTAATTCACTTTATATATTTTCTAACATTACCAAAAGAAATACCATAGTAGAAATTCCACAGATTTTATGATTTTACTTTCTCTATAAAATTCTGTTCTTATTTTTGTTGCTAAATTGTCTTTCCTTCCCCTTTCTACCAGTGAGTTCATAGAAATAGCTTGCTCACAGAGTTCAACCATGTTAATACGATTTATGTTGATATCATTTTATGAAAATAATTGTGTAGCTCGTGTATTAATGATTAATTGAACTGTGTTTTTATAGGCTTCAAATAAGAATGACGTACACTGTCAATTGAGTAAATCAAGTATTGTGAATCCATTATCCTTTAAGTGAGAATTTGCAGGAATGAATGATTGATTGTGTGTTATGAAAGACTGAATATTGCCTTTGCTTAAGGATGTTGAAAGTGGTCATTAAGACCAATATGAATAATCCGTTTAATTATCGTGAAACTTTTTAAATTGAATATGTTTATTATACATTCATCATTTCTGTAAATATAACAGCAAGAATAGAATGGTGCTTCAAATGATGTTTCTTCAGTGTGCATAATATATCAAAGTTTCAGACTAAGGAGTGCATTTTTCTTATTTGCAGTGTTACCCTTCATAAGGCAAATGCTTCCATCCAAATAAACATTCCCATCGTATTGAATTGGAACTTTGTCAATACAAAGACAGAGCAGTTATAGCATAACTTCTTTTTTCCCAAATATTATTCTCAATCTAATTACAACATTGACTATGAGTTTGGGGAGATGCTAAAGAGGTTCTTGACATTCTCTTATATATTGATGCTTCAAAAATAGTCCCTAAGTAATTATTTACAAAAACAGAAGATTGCATTACATATTATATTGTATAGCACATTTAAAATATTGATATAAGTTTTTTTCTTAACCTTTCTGGATAGATATTGTGTAATATTTTTTACCCACAAAGAAATTAAATTTTTTGAAGATTATAGTGAAACTTACCTTAACAGACTTTTTCATTCCTCCTCCCATTCCCATTGTAATTTAAGTTACGGGGACTTTTAGAAAAGCAGACACTATGAACACAGGCTGGTGACTTGATTCAAGGACACACACTATAACCATCTGTTTGGAGATAAGAAAGATCCAGTTGTAGGAACTTTCTGCCTCGGATAATATAGGTATTTATTTCCACAACTGTTTAGGCAACCTTTTCGTTCACCTTTCAAACCTCTACAGTTCCTCCTCTGATGATGCACTTCCACTAGCAGATTTTGAATTAATATAGACACTGACATCAAAGTTAGAGGAAACATTTAAATTAATCAATCATTTGTTTAAATATTTTGTGTCCAGCATATTGAAATGATTCCAAATATCAAAGTATTTCCTCTAGATTTGAATTTTCTTATTGCAGTTGTGTGGAAATAAAACAATGAATCAAGAAAGGCAAAATTTTCCCTTCAAGGTAAGTTTTTGTCAAGGAAACTTGTCACTTCATCCTATTTAGAATAGTGAACATTCAGAATCTAAATGTGAATATTGAGGATTTATTTACTACATTTTTGTCGATGAATTAAAAAATACATAACTCCCATTATTTTACTTCTTTGACTTGAGGTTCCCAAAAGTGCACATATCTTAACAACAAATGAATCTATTGTTTTGTTAGGGTTGATCATAGAGAAATGTAACTGCATATAAATTCTAAAGACATGGTCTTGCAGATATTTAAGACAAAGTAAGATTAGAAAATATTAAATATCTTTGTCATGACAGAGAATTCAGTCATTGATTCTTTTCTTTTGGATGGGAGAATGTGAAGAAAAAATTCCTCTACCTGAAAAAAAAACTAGAAAACAAAACAATGTATTTAGAAATACATAAATATTATAAAACAAAATCTGGAGTAGCCAACATTAGTACTTAATGAAGTAAGAAAATATTAATGCTAAATTGTACTTCACTCAATTTCACATGAACCAGAGTTGGAAGAATAAATGATTGAATCGGTTAAGGAACAAGATTGTCATTACGATCTGAAATCCTAAAATTTACTTAATTCTCAATGCCATCATCATGTAAACTAAATTTAAAATTTCAACAAAAATAGTTGATTGAATGGAAGTAGTTGAGTTATTCAAAGAATGTCGATGGAGCATTTTGCAAGTATGCATCTTGTTTTCAAAATACGGTGTTGGAAGAGAAAGCCATCAAAAAATGAGTCTGCTGTGATTTGAAAAGTTTAGTAATTGGAAAAATGCAAAAGAATATTTCATCAGCAATGTACTTATTACTGAGACAATGTTGAGACTGTTCACATTATAATGAAAATTGAGACTAACCAACAAGAACCAATTATTCTGCAAGTTCATAGAGAAAGAAATTTTAGAAAATAGAAATAAATTAGACCGTATTATATAAACCGTGTTTATGTTGAAAGTAAGTTTAAGATCAAGGGGTCATAGGGATAGAAGAAGAGTTGTAGATGACACAGACTTGAATGAAGGAAATTTCAAAGTTCTTTTAAAATATTCAGTGTTTTAGATGCAATACCAATAAAATTAAAATTATAGATTGTATAGTTACATATTAAAATATTATTATTATTAAATCAGTTTCACAAATAATTTCATTAAAAAAAATATGTAACGTAATTTCAATAAAGTTTGTTTCAAAAATTCAGAAGCTAAATTTACTTAGTATACCCTCACATCTCTCATACTTAAATTATACTCATATGTTATCAAAATGATGTAGATGATTTTGATCAGGAGAAGTAAATTATGACAATTCCCATAAAATAATAGTTTCTCTTCTTGTATTAACCGATTTTCTGTAAGTTAGGAAATATAAGAAAGGTTATACATTTAAAAATTATGGTTTGATAACAAATAAAACAATATTAAGTATATAACTGCAAAATTTTCTAATCCCCCTCCCGAACAAAAGTCCTGGTTTAGCCACCGGACGTGACAAAGCCCATAACGAAGATTTAAGAGTTCGAGAAACAAGCTAAAAAATTCTCAATCGACGTGGATTGCAGACGGTAATTCGAAAAAAAGCTGGAGTAGCGGAAGTATTTCCGCACATAGGCCTTCTTTATTTTCAACAAGCTGTACCCGCCGTTCGCTAGAATGAAATTATGGATTTTTATAAAACCGCTCCTTCTGAATCACCATTTATGTATGCAAGAAACATCTAAACCGAGTTTCGAAATCATCGCTAGGGACTGATTGACCCACTTAGGAAATGGGCTGTATTTAAAAGCTCATCGCTCCGCGGTGGACATCAAAAATCGGTTAAAACTATACAAAGAAAATTTGACAAGTAAGTCGAGTTTCGAAAACATCGCTAGGTAATGCATTTGGACTCACCCTTAAGAACGCTTGTACCAAATTTCGAAGCTTTAAATCTTTCAGCTGTAACCTCATCGCTGTGCGAATGTCAAAAAAATCTTTGATATTAAACAAAGAAAAATCTATCGCCGAAATAATCGTTCACAAGTCCACAGGGATAATCCTGAAGATCATGCATGTTGATTTGAAAGCTCTGGACCTTAAAGAACCTACGACTGGGGAAAAATGTTAGACATTTGATAAAAAATATCTAAATCGAATTTCGAAAAGTTCGCTGCATAGTGCACTTGAACCCACCCTGAGAAAAGTGTTTTCAAAATTTCGAAGCTCTGAGTCTTTGGTCTCGTCGCTGCGCGCCTGACAACAACAAAAGCTTAAAAATTAAATAAAGAAATATCTAACTCGAATTTCGAAGAAAATGTTCAGAGGTCCACCGATATCAGTCTTGGAGAACACATGACAAATTTTAAAGATTTAAGCCTTAAAAGGTTTTGTGCTAGGCAAGAAAATCAAAGTATATTCAACGTTCAATAAAAATTATCCCTTTCCTAAGAATCGCTTTTATGCTTATGAAAAATATCGAAATCAAATTTCAAAGAAATCACTTCATTTGCACTAGGGCTCGCATGTGCCAAATTTCGGAGCTGTTTGCCCATCCATCTCGGCGCTTTGACGGTAAGTTAATGAGAAATAAAATGAAAAACACACAAAATCACTCACAAATTCGGCGAAACAGTTTCGGCGTCCAGTCTTATTCAGCCACGTAGAAAAATCTCTCTATCTCCCAGTATCAAAATTTAAAAGTTTCAAATCTTTAAAATAAATTAAAATAATTTCAATTTTTTTAAAAATATGTCAAGATGTAGTGCCTAACGCATTCGCCTTCTACCTCTGGGGACGCCAGTTCAAACCCGGTCCGATCCAAGTAGAATCCAAGGTGGTGGACGGAGCGGTGTTCGCGGCAGATTCTCTCGGGATTCTTTCGTTTCCCCTGCCTATCATCAACCTCACTCATTATTCATCCCCATTTCATTCATAATCACCGCTTCAGGGCAGGTGCGGCTGGAAGGGCATCCGACACTACTATTCCCCAGCCAAAAAACAAACGAAGCATCATATATTCATCCCCATTCGCTGACCCCACATGAAGTGGGAAAAGGTTAGGTAGGTTCGTAGTTAGTTCGTAGTCTTTATCATAGATGAATTTCAAAAGGCAGTCTCTGAGTTTCCTCGTACTCTTCAAAACTTCTGGTTTTCTTTCATCATTACCCCATCTTTTCCCACATTCCCTTCCTGGCTGCCTGAACTGCTTTCTTTTCTATATTCCTCGAAAGCTTCTAATGTCCCTAACTCGAGGTATTTCTTCTGTCTTTCTCTTTTCTTTTACCAACATTCCTGTTTCAGAAGTCCGCCAATGTGATGCTTTCTTTGTTCTCGTTGGTTTAAATGTGCCACAGACCTCTGCTGCTGCCGATAGTAGGGTGTTCTTCCATTTCGCCCAGAACAGTTCTGTCTTGCCCCTGAGCTAATACCTCTTCCTGCTCTTCTATCCTCTTTCATCTTCTCCATGAACTTAATCTGATTTTCCTTCTCTCTTAATTTATACAGTTTAATCCTTTACTCTCCCCTCATTTCAGCCCACTCCTTTTTTGATATTCGTGGCCTATCATTCTTGATCATGACTTTCTCTGTAATCACAAGTTTATGATCACTGTTTAATTTTGGGCCCCTTTTCACTCTTGTGTCTCGTATATACTTTCTCATTTCTCTCTCAACAATTATGTAGTCTATAATAGATTTTTCATTTCTGCTTGGTTCTTCTCTTGTGAATTTGTGTATCTCTACGTATGTATGAACGTAGTATTTAATATGATAAGATCATTCGCTACACAGAATTCCAATAAACTTTCCCACTGTCATTTACAGTTTCTTCCCCTTCTTATCCTATCACTCCATTCCATTCATCTGCTCTGTTCCACACTCTCGCATTCATGTGTCCTAAGAGAATAATATCCCGGTCTATATCCTCAGTGGTTCTTTGCAGTTGTTCAAAAAATTGTGTTTTATTTTCCAACGTATCAATCACTGTCATTGGCAGCATACACTACCACCAGTGTTTAACTTTCTTCCCCGTCATCTCTCTCCACAGTCATAATTCTCTCGTTCATGAATTTCCATCCCTTAAGATTTTTCTCATTATCTCTGTGTAGCAAGAGTGTATCTTTGTGTATCTTTGCTCTTTCGTTTTTGGCAACCCCGCTGAATAACATTAAATAATTATCATCCATTATTTGTATTCCATTTCCTTTCTTTTTTGTTTCTGTAAAGGTTAGGTATTTCACATTTGTCTGTTTTATTTCTTGAATCATTTCATATTCTTTCCCATTTAACCCTCTTACATTCCATGTACCACGAGTTGTTTTACCATGTCTTCGCCAGTTCGTCATCCTTTTTATCAGTCCGGTTCTCTCTGTTTTTGTGCTTTTAATCGTTTTAGTTTCGACTTCCACTGAGTTGCTCGCCTTAACAGGTGCACCACGTGTAAGTAGGGTTAGGAGTATTGAAATGAGAAAGATTACGAGAATTCTCTTGAGGGGTTCTTATATTCGATTCTCATCTCCCTTTTCTTGCCAGAAGGGCTAAGCAGAGACTACCTCAGGTTATTTCCTGAGCTCCAAATTAATTGCGGAAAATGTAAATACGCAATGATAGCAGAAGTTCTCGTAGTCTAACAATTGAGAATTGATAATTTATCAATACGAACGTAGATACACGTACCTCCTTGGGGGAGTTTTCCTTGAAAATTTTGTCGACAGTAAGAACTTGCTAATTAATAATTATAAATAAAAGTATCATTGATGTTAGTTCATAGTAAATCGAATGAATTTTCGTGTACAAGAATTTCAATGTGTCAGATTTGTTTGAATGAGATAGGACATAATGATGAAATATAATTATTTTATTTTCGCAAAGAGTTTGTGATTCTTGAGAAATGAAATCGAAGTAAGATTGTGGACTGGGAACATGAATTTGGTACAGCTTCTAGTCCCGGATCAAGCCCGCACACTGCACTCGAACGCGATTGTCACATTCGAGTATAACATCGTACTCTTGAGCGCAAGTTGTATTTGTTGGCGGAAGATGTGGATGTATGAATAGATGAGGGCAAGGGAGATGAGAAAGAAGAAGGCGAAGGATGAGAGACAGGGGAAGATATGGGTGTAGAGTTAAAAGAAGAGATGGGAGGAGGTGATTACGAAGTAGCAGCGTGAGGTAAAAGAGGGGGTTATGAATGGGTGAAGGAGCAGGAGGAGGATGTGAGGTCAGATGTGACTAGGAGAGAACCGAAGTGATGTTTCCCACGGTCGTAGGTGTAAACAGTGCTGGGTAAAGTTCTTGGCAGTCAGGTACGGTTGCAAATCAAAAATCGTGATTTTCGTGGCAGCCAGATGATGTTTTAGGGAGATATTTGCGAGGTTAATTTGGTGTTTTATTTGTGGATCGTTGAAGCGTGGAGGTAGGCTACTATGTTTGTGTGCTGAAAGACCGTTTTTAGTTTTTGTAGATGGTAAAAAGAGTTGAAATGACCGCCTAAGTTAATATAATTCAGCCCACCTATGGTGATTATTGTGTGCTGCTTGGTGAGTGTCCTTGCGTAAGTGTCCAGTTCTAGAATAAATTCAGCCAAAGGAGCGTTTGGTTTGAAGACACCGGAGACTGAGAACCGGTTGGGGAGCTATCCACGCAAAACGGAGTAAATGACGACCGTGCTAATCTGCAAATATGTGCACGTTTGATTTCTGCGTGTAAATGTTGGCTTCAACTCTGGGTATCCCTTCTCTGCGCGATTTTGGGCGACTGTAATGACTAGTGCGTGGTTTGTGAGCAGATTTAGGTACTGGACAAGAGGGGATGAAAGAAGTGGGAGGATTAGGTAAGGGAGGAAACTGGGATAAGTCATCTAACATTCTAAACCCATTTCGAGAAGAGTAGGGGTGGTGCATGAGTCATTGGTTGAATCAGGTAATAGCAGTTCGAAGGACGACGAGAATTACTAACTGTTGTCCAACTGCCGATCGTGTTGTTATTTACATCTTCCAGCGCACTGATTCGCGTGTCAATATAACGTACCAAGTCATTGTTCGCCTATTGAATGTCATCATTAAATGCGTTGAGAAATGCGATAGTTTCCATTGTTGTGAGTTGGTTATCAACCTAACGACAAACTAAACGAGAATACACTAAAATTGACAACTAACACTGAATGAAGGATATTAGTATAGTAACAAAGTTATTACTACGGATTTTGCAAATGAAATATTAATTAAATAAAACCGACAACTAAAACGAAAAAAAATTTATTTAGGCTGACAAATACAGGTAAATTAATTCAGCAATAACTAATGCAATATTTTGTTAGAATATAATAAATAACTACGACAGGAACCAAGAAAATGAATGGTAAAATGTTGGATTAATTCTATATATGAAGACGAAACTTGATGAGTGCAACAAAGGAGTAGACATTCTGTTAAACTTTAATTATTATTTATTTAGGTTATGGCATTTGTCCTACACATAATACTTTCATAAAATACATAAATAAATACATTAAATACACAGAATAATCTTAAACACTTTTACGGATTATTGGATACAAATAGTTGGTGACGTGTCAGATGGGCGGAGCCAAATTGACAGTGCTTGATAGGAGAAGAGGGGATGATAGTACTTAAACGGAGACACTTACCAGACATTACTACATAATTAAGATATTATAATGAGATTACATTACTATATCATTATTCCTTTTGACTACGAGATTACTAGAGAGATCGGGGATCGCGAGAAGTCCTTTTGCTTTGATTGTTAAGTCGATACCCGAATAATTCAGCTTTGATTTCTGATGACACTTAGCAACGCGTGCAAAGTATTTAAATTCATTGCGATGTGCCATTTCGAGATACTCATATCATGATGAAGTTATCGAGTTAACCGATCCGCGATCGATATCGATGATTGTGAGGGGAGCCGTGCTCTATGACTGGAGGGCACCTGATTTGGTATTTATTGTTATTAAAACACCAATAAGAGGACTAAGCAGATGCCCCATATTCGCTGCTCCGCCTCCGCAACATTCCGACCTCGGCGGCGGTGGAGTGAACATCCGCTTCTGTATTTTGACTGGTAGTTCGAGACAGGGGGACCTGCAATGGCATACTAGCGTCCCGGAGGCTCATCTTTGTGGTTTTTACCGCACCAGCCTGCGGCAGATCCGGAGTTGGGAGTTAAATTTCAGTTTTCGGTGCACTTGCCGCTCAGCGACCCTACCGAGCGCATTTTTCGGGAGTCTGCGGTACTTCGCAGGGCTGCTGCCCCCGCGGAATTACTGTTTACATCCCGCCAAACACCAGTGTTTGGTTGGTGGCTTTCTAAGCACACTTAACCACTGCGAGGGGAACATCGGATCTGCGACTTTCTATTGATTCAACAGAAATGGATACCAGCAGTGAAAAAGAACTTTGAATAGTAAGACTTCGGTCCAACCGGCCAGTGATACTATCGGACCTTTCTGCGTGGCTGGAGGAGGGACCTCCGAGAAGGAAACAAACCACGGACTCAGCACCTGCAACAATGGCTGCAACAAAGGAGTCAACAATGGTTGAGTCCATGTATTGTTCAAATACCTCTAGTGCTTCTTTAACGAACAACAAATCTACCGCTTCTGTTTCAGAGGAGCCCATGACCCTCGCAAATGATTTTATTTTGGCGCGGAAGGTTTTCAGACCGCGACCGGCACTTGATGCCCGCTAGCTTACGCTAGCAAACCGTTTCACTCTCATCAGTGAACGGAACTCGTCCCCAGTAAGAGACGAAAAATCATGCAATATGCCCCCCGAGCATATAAATACAGCTTCTGCCCACCCTACTTCTCTAGACCCATGCCCTGTCCCTACCAATTCGTCAGATTTGCCGTCCCCTGCGTTTACCAGTTGTGGTCGCAAAAGCGGTGAAATATTCATTGAAAATGTAATATCCCCCAAAGGTCTGCTGAATCATTTACAGGGATTTTGTAAATCCACTCTCACGGGTCGAAACACCCGGTCGTATTTAATTGTAAAAGTTGCTGATTCCCAGGACCACGCGGCAGTTCTAAACCAACTCCGAACTATGAAATCTGCTGATCCCGTTTAGAGTTTTTTTCTCGCATCGGTGACAGCGGAAAGAAGGTATCGTCTGCTAATTCGTGGGCTGCGAGCCAACGAAAACCCAGACGATATAAAGCAGGAACTTGAAGCGTCAGGGTTTAAAATATTTCTCGTTGCGGAACTACAACGAAAATCCTAAAGCGTCCGAGTCCACCTTGGTCTCTACGTTGTAGAAATTGAGCAGGCGCAAGTAAAATCATTCAAGGACCGCATTCATTACCTCTCCCACATCAGGGTCTCGGTGGAGGAGTGTCATTCCAAGGAATAGATCACGCGTTGGGGGCACACCCATAATTACTGCGGCCGTGAAATAGCTTGCCCGCTATGCGCGCAACCCCACGCGCTGGCAAACTGCCTCAGCTCCGGTCGGCTAGTATGTATTAACTGCGCCGGCGAGCACGTGGCTTCTTGATCGGGATGTCCGGTGTTCTTACAAGTCAAACAACGGCGCCAGGAGCAGCTCCGTAAAGTTCGCGACTTACGCACCACGCAAAATTCTGCGCGGACGAATCAACCTCAACCTTCCTTCAATAATGCTGGCGCACCGCCCCCGATACGAACATCGTTCTCCAACGCCCTTCAAGGCATAGTGCAACCCGACCAACCTCAACCATCTCAATCTTCCTCGACTGCCGATCAAGCATCTATTATGAGTGAACTGAAACAGTTCGATATCAGAACCACCATACAAGTGGGGAAGCAAGTCATCAACATTTTGAAAAACCCAGCAGATCTTCTCATGAAAGCTTACTCCATCCTTGAACTCCTCTCCCCGTATTGTTAATGACTCCCTCTTCCCCAAAAATTCTAAACCTCTCCTCATGGAATTGCCGCGGCGCACTTACCATAAAACGTCTCTCCATCCTCGAATATTTAAATGACTATATAAATATCCTCCTCCTGCAAGAAACCTGGCTTGCTCCCTCCATTCACTTCTTATCACCTGGGTTTTTCGTTTATCGAAACGATCGTTCCTCCCAGCCTGGCCAGCCCGCCCACGGTGGAACTGCGATAACCGTACGAAAATCCATTCCACACACCCTCGTGCCATCTCCAGCGCTTTTATCGCTTGAAACTATGATAATTCAGATCGGAAGCTCCTCCGGTGATTATTTCCTCCGCGTACAGAAAACCCAACGCGCAAAACCCTCTCCAAACGGAAGACATGACCACTCTGAAGCTGCTGGCGACTTTAACAGTAAAAGTTTCGGTTGGGGCTGTGCCGCGCAAAACAACGCCGGCCAAATCCTCAAACAGTTCCTCGACGAGACTCCCGACCTGCTTCTCCCCCCTCCAACTGGCCCCACCCACCTCATTAACCATCTTCCCCATGACATGTTCGGCATTGTAATCCACCCTGTCAATCACTAATCCTCATCCCCTCCAAGAAGTGACCTCAGACCTCCTTCCTATATTATTCTCAACATTTCTTGGTTTTTATCCGTACTCCCTCACAATCGCACCCACTGCCACCACAAACTGGAGTGCTTTCACTTCCCTCGTTAGCTCCAAAAATAACAACAAACGTCCCCTCCACTTCCCTTCATATATTGACTCCGCTGATACCCACCTAACCCATCACATAACTCCATCTTATCAACGTACCGCCACAATTTCTCTCACCCCACGCCCCCTAAAGACGCTCCCCCAAGACCTGCTTGCCCTAGTACGTGAGCGCCGATGAGCACAGCGACACTACTACAAAGCAAGAGATCCAGCAGAGAAGTCTTCCTTCCTCCAAATCCGCTGTACCCTACATGAGCGGCTAACAATTTTCCAAGGCAAAAACGTGGGATGTCTTCATCAGTAAGGCAAATATCACATCCTCCAACGACATCTGGAAGATAACTAAAATCCTCCGACATCCCTCCCAATCCATCCCCCCGCTCATTGATCCCATATCTGCCATCCCTACCTATGATCCCGCCAAGAAAATTAATATTTTTGCCGATCTTCTCCTCCCCATCCTTGAAAAAAAAATTGAGCGCCTCATTCATTCCAGCCTAAAGAAAATCCTAGAACCCAACAACGTCCTCCCCCCCGCACAGTTCGCCTTTCGCCAAAATCACTCTGCCACCTCCTAACTCTCAGTGTCGCCCAATATCTAGTGCCCTTCCTAACAACACGTCGCACCGTCCCTTCTATATTGTTTGATATTTTCCCCTTGCTTTCGACTCTTTTCCCCATGACATCCTCCGCCGCAAACTTATCTCCCTAGTCCCAACAACCTTCCTTGACCTCCTTCTTATGGGCTCTAATGACCTCGATGTTGACGAGCCCTAAAGCCCCACAAAAAAAACTCTTTCTTACCTACCTCGAGAATTGCACATTCGTTGTAAAATTCCTAAAACACTTTTCTTCTCCACGTCAAATTTCAGCCAGTCACACAGGGCAGCGTGAGGATCCCCACACCTTTTCCCCTCTTCCTTTCCGAACTCCCCCACCCTCCTAACATCACAACCTTCCTCTTTGCGGACGACGTAGCGTTCCTGGCAAGTGACACAACGCTTCCCGCAGCCACAAGCGCTCTTTCGTCCTGGAGCGAAGCAAATGGCCTCAATCCTGCCAAAACCCAGGCGATGCTATTCTCCAGAAAGCAGAAAAGCAATAAATGCTTCATCTCCATCCCCGAGATTGAGATTCACTTAACGCTCATCCCTTGGAAAAACACCGCAATATCTGGGCCTGATGCTGAACCGGAAAATGACGTGGAAAGGTCACATCTTAGATTTGAGGTAGAGACTCCTCCAGCGAATGGCGCGACTGTCGCCGCTCCTCCGCAGCAAGGTCATCCACCTGAAGACCACACTACGGATCTACAAAATCTGCATCCGTAGTCTTACCCTCTATGGCTGCGAAACGTGGGCCACAGCTCCCAAATCACATCAACGGAAGCTCCTATGCGTGGAAAATAGGATTTTACGCATGGCAGTCCATCCGCCGCGAGGTACCAAAAATCAATCCTTCCGGAAAACCGCTAAAGTGGAACCCCTTCACGTTGTCATTCATTCACAAGCACGCACGGCGGTNAGAAATTTATTCTATCATTTTCGGTCTCATCTCCTCCGCCCATGTCCTATAAAAGGCAAACGGTATCCCAGTGACATACTGAAATTACCACCCCCCGTCATCCCACTTTCCTAATGCGCTCGGCCGCACATTCACTTTAGGTTCCTCTTCAATTTCACTGAATCCCAAACATTTGTATTTCATTTTTATTGTTGTCTTTTTAATTAGTTGTTCATTATTCTCACTTATTGTATTATGTATTATGTACTGCAAATCCAATTGTTCCATTCTGTACCACGTGCTCCTCAGTCCACCAACAAAAGGACTTCTTAACAATGTCCGCTTCCTCTGAAACGCTTACAGCATTGCTTGCTGGTTCAGTAGTGCGTAGAAGCATCAACATACAAGACCACCACGCGCGGAAGACAAGTAGTTGGTCACCAGCTGACAGTCTCCGCGACAAATGAAGTTCAATGCAAGTGAATCCTCAAAAGCATTGTAATCACGTGCACGAAGGGTACGTATAAGTGTACATGCGTGATCTGCAAACTTTTCATCTTACCATAGCCTCTGCAACTTCTTCCTTAGATGACGACTGGCGCCGATTTGAGCGATCCGTCGTTGTCAAAGAAGGACCTACGTTGGTTCCTCCTTACTTTTTTGCACTATCCGCATTTTCGTCAAGCCATCTACGGCCGGCGCGGCCGCCACGCCATCCACGCCACAAACAATATGTAATTATTTGTTACATCTTATCATTCATCACCAACATCACATCATTTATCACGCAGTGAGTGCTGGTTTTAATTACTCCACGCATGAACATGGAGGAGAAGTTGCGTGTGTGCTGTAAATGTGCTCTGTACTGTGAATGTGCTTGGTTTCACGCAATGGTTGACTGCATGGCGGGGTTTTAATCCACCAATATCGTAGCCATCCGCTGTTATATGGTAGTGCCCTGTGAGATGGTGAATGGTGTTGTGTGAACTCTTGGTAGCACAGTGTGTTTTTTTCTCTTTTAAATATTGTCCGGCGTTTTATTGTGATTTTGTGAACCGTGGCGAAGCACATGGCACCGCCCCATGTGGCGTGTTTCCGTCGCGCGAGGTTGTGTTGATCGCCGTGTGA
>NNCF01127836.1:610024-635810 GCA_002313205.1 Laupala kohalensis | reverse complement strand
GATGCAACGGGGGCGCCGATGAAGGAGACCCTGGCACATGTGCTGAACAACTGCCTGGCCCACGGAACCCAGTGGACGCTGCGCCACAACCAGATTGTTGCAGCCATCAAAGGCGCAGCGCTGGGTTCCGGCCACCATGTACTAGGGGAATCCAGAGCCTTTACGGCGGACCAACTGAGGCCTGACCTTGTGGTCGGCAAGGGGAATAACATTTTAATATATGAAGTTTCCGTCCCCTTCGCTGGCCGCGGTGTCCTGGACACAGTGCGCGCGGAAAAACAAGAGAAATATGACATACTCCGCGCGCACTTCCTAGGTCTGGGGTACCTCCAGGCCGAAGTGGTCCCCGTCATCATCGGCTCGCTGGGTGAGTGGACTCCGAAGAATGACGCCGCGCTAAAGAAGATTTGCAACAAGCGGCGTCGCAAGGCCCTGTCGGAGAAGATGGACCTCGATGTGCTAAACGCATCAAGATCCATTTTCAACAAGCACATCGGGGACCTGGGTCTTGCAGATCCGGAGTTCCTCCGGCGTGGGCGAGGAGCTGCCACCTGCCGTGCTCCAGGGCTGTCAACCATCTCAGAAGAAGCCCTGGGGCACGAAGAAAATGAGGATGCAGGAGCGGAAGAGGAGGACACCCTAGAAGAAACAACCATTGATGCACCCTCCTCTCCCTCTCCTGTATCCCCATTACCAAATAATTATTGAATTTAAAAAATAAAAAAATACATAAAAATAATAATAATAATAAAAGAAATTCCTTTTGTAAAATGATGAAAAAGGACGAGAGGTATTCATTTTCGAAGAGTCAATAACGGTTCTCCGTTTTAAAAGTAATATTTGATTCGATGATTAAGCATAGTATTTATGTCTTTGTTTTGATATAATTATACCAGATTTTTATGAATGTAATTCCTTTTAGAAGGGTTAATATTTGTTTCATGCTAATAAACTGGCCGTACCCATTGCCTTCTCATTCATTTAAAATTGTAGCTATATGACAACTAGGCCTCAATCACTACCATGCTGAGTGGGCCAGGAAAGTGTGCGAAAGATGTCACCGTCATTTGTTTATCTTTTTGTCAAGATTCAAATTTACCACAAAATGGCTACCCATCTCAATTAAATGTTACAATTGGCGTCTCAACGTGGGCTGCTCATTCATTTGTTTTTCTTGCAAAATTTAATTAAGTTACTATATGTCGTAAAATGTATAAATGTAGGTTATATTATTTTCGTTGCCTGAATATATGATTGTTATCGGAGAAATTTGAATCCACTGATTTTACTTTATTTATCCTTCTCATCTCCCCTTCTCGTGGCTACAATCATGGGTATATTACTTCCACGGCTTGACTTCCATGATTATATTACAATCATAATCATTACATGCACTATTTCATGCCAGTAAATATAATTTTTGTGTGAAATTTAATAAATATTACGTTTCAGTTCATAGTTGTTTTGGTGTAGGATCTTGGTGCAATCTGTATTGCGTTGATTAGTGTAAGACATGCATTTGATTAACATTGTCTATGCCTGCCATTAGTTGCATAGTTATATAAATAGACCATTTGCAGAACACCGACTTTCTTCGAAGGTTGAAGCCGTGCGAATAAAGTTCGAACCACAGACAATTCATTTCGTTTATTCAAAACTAGAAATAACAAAAAGTATGCACAAATGAAATTGAACGGCATTAAGATCGGATTTTGGGGGATGAAAAATGTCGGAGGTGTACTAAGGACACGCACTTCAGTCATTTTTGTGCCATATTAAAAAAAATCACAACAGAATAATTAAAAAGTAGAAACGAATGAATCACCAATTTTGATCAGTGCCGGCTGAATGGGGGGAGCAGGGAGGTTACCTGATGCACCGCTGCCAGGGAGCGTCGGAAAAGGGTTTAAAACAAGATGTTCAGTATAATCGAGGGGGCCTGTTGTCACTAAAATCGTATAATGCAATATTAAATTAATGAAATATGGTAAAATTAGGAAGAAATCGGCGAAGAATATTTTCTTGCGTTTTCTAAATCAATTTTCAGATATGTTTTCGAAAAATTGAAATTTATTTGTGTTTATCTTATATGCTAAAAACTTCTCATGTCTTACAACTTATCATCAATGTATTAAATGACCTAATTCATATTTAAGATGACCTTGTTACAACTGAGAACTTATTTTATGCCAATTTATAATTTAATCGGCATATATCAGCTTTATCTACTTTAATAAGATATAGTGCAGTATTTGAACATAATTTATTTAGATCATTTTTATGCATAAAATTCATGGTGATATGCTGACACTCTCCCACATAATTTTTTCTGCTGCCAGTGAAAGATATTGACGGTTTGGCGCCACATTTCAACCTTATTTTGGCGCGCATTATCGTGGTCGGTTATAGGGTTAGGAGTAGGAGATCTAATATTTGTGGCGCGATAGATGGCGACTTGTCCAGTCTAATAAACCCGAGCATGGAGTGCAGTGAATCGTTGTGATCGGGAGAGGTTAATGTAGTTTTAATCGTTTTTGTTGTTTTTTGGTACTAGTTTTCTGCATTATTTTTAAAAATGGGTGCATACCGTTCCAAGCCTATTACTGATAAAACCTCAAGTGATGATTCGGGGATATACGTGAAATGTGGTGCTAGTTCCATGCAGGGGTGGCGAGTGACTCAAGAGGTAAAATTGTATTGTATTTGGTGAATAATTCATGTAGTCGCATTAATATTATGAAGTTAATCATATTTGAGAAAGCCAATTTGTTGGAACGTATTATTTTGCAAGCTTAGGTTTCAGTTTACAAATCGTCGATGTGGCTAGTTTTTTCTTTCCGGCGTTCGAGAACCTTTCACCAGTCTTTGCTTAAAGTAGTTGTATATACATTTTTTTCAATCTTAAGTGTGGTTTGTATTTTATAAACCCTTATTGATAAAATTTGGGTTACTTTCCCATGTGGAGTGGCAGACATGTATTCCTCTAATTTGTTCGGTCTTGTCTTTTTGTTTTTAACTAAATTTTATGCCGTTTGTGTAGATTGTGCAAAATTGTTGGTAGTGAAATTTAAGTTTAATAAATTATTCTTTACACTCTGTACATAAACTGTTAAAACAAAGAAAGCTTTATGGTTATGTACTGAGTACTGTGGTTTGAAACTTTTTTGTTTAAGGCATGCTTTTTGTTAATTATTTCACTTTAATTTCATCCTTCCTTATCTCATATGAAGAGTAGTTATTTTATTCTAGGAGTAGTTTTTGTAAGAGTTATTATTTGACGAATGATAACGATTGATAAGTGTTACATTGTGTTCTTTGGATAAATATAAATTATCAATTCATTACACATTTGCTCTTTGTTGTAGGATGCCCACAATTGTATTATAGAATACAATGAAAATACATCTTTCTTTGCGGTGTATGATGGTCACGGAAGTCATGAAGTTGCAGAGTATTGTTCACGAAAGTTACCAGACTATTTGAAAGAATGTGCGTCATATAAGAGTGGAGATTACTCCAAAGCATTGAAGGATGCTTTCTTAGGATTTGATGCTACATTAATTGAACCTGATGTTGTAAAAGTATTGAACCAAATTGCTAAAGATGAAAGTGGGGAAACTGATGAGAATCGGAATTCAGGATCTGGTAATTTTTGTAGTTTATTAAATCTTAATCTAAGCTAGTGAAAGTGAGGTAATTGGGTTTGAGTAATTATAAATGTGATAAATTATAACACACCTTAATCTGCTCATTCATTTTTTGTAATTCCTGACTGACTGACCAGCTAACTGAACGAATATATAATTTGATTTATGTTGATGCAAAACAGGAAACTACATGGAAGTGTGGTTGATAATTTACAATAAAAGATCATTTTTTATTTATTACGAAAATGTTCAACTAGCCTTTACTGTATCAACTGTTGTATTTATTTCTTAATTATTTTATAATAGATTAAATGTCTTACTGTCCCTATGCAATGATTTACTTTTTGAACCAGTAACCCAATGCGGCCTACCCTTTAATTGTTTTGTATATCCAGAATCTGCAAGTGCAGCTACCTTGACCCTTGAACAGATTTTCCTAAAACTGAATCCGTGGCACCAACAAACCTAACTACATTTATACAAGAAATTTATAATTTTGATTTGCTTGAGAGGATTCATGTATTTCATTTTATTAAGTTGCCTTCTCTATGATAAGTCTGTGACCTTCAACAGTGACTTAAGCAACCAGACAATGAACCTTTAGGAATGATTAATGTATCTATGATTTAATTATCTATGATTAATGTATCTATGTATTTAATTCTGGTTGCTGGTCATTTTTTTACTACAGCTTTATCAGAGTTAAAACATCTTGATGTAGTTGAAAAATGGAAAAGTTATGTTTCAATTGTTCTTATGGAATTACATTTTTTCAAACTTAATTTTTTAGTAGTGTCCATGTGTGTAAAAGGTGTTAATGTGGATCTAATTCTTGTTTAAGTTATTTACAACTCAGTTTTTCAGTTCAGTCTTGCTACATTTTCAAAAAAGAGATGTTAATAATGTGAGAGTGCAATCTAAAGTGGAATTCAAATCTGTGTAGAATGTTGTCTAAATATATTTACCAATTTTAGTTTTTATTAATGAAAAGTAAAACAAAGCAATAAAACAATACTAAAACATTAAATAACAGAATGAATTGATCTGAATGTTTTGTAAGCTTTGTACTCTCATGATCTTTAATGCTCAAAGAAGTTTTTACAGCTCATACCATTGTTTTTGGTATCATGAATTCCTGAATTTTTATCCTGACATGAATTTAAAATGTTGAATGTGTTGTTTTGTGCAGAAGATGAAGACATTCGGAATCTCTATGAAGAGGCTCAAATGCCTATTGAGGAAGTTATGGCCAAATATCAGGCTGATGGTGTGGGTCCACAGATGAAGAAGATACTTGGAACCACTCCACCTTCCCCATATGTTGTAGCAAAGCAGGCCAGCAAGTGTAAAAATTTATTGGAAGCTGGCTCTTCAAAGGCAGGTTCTAGTGGCAGCAGTAGTAAGCTTGATATTCCTGAAAGTAGTTCAGACCAGGACACAAAAGGAGAGTCAAGTGGTGATGGAGGGAAAGAGACTGAGAATGGAAATCAAGAGAAGAATGCAGATGAAATGCCAGGTACAAGTAAAGAAACAAATGGGAGTAAAGAAGATACAGATACTGAAAGTAAGGGAAAGGAGGAAATACCTTCTTCTGATGAAGGAACAACATGTGAAAAGCCGAGTGAAACGAAAGATGACAAAAGCACCAAAGTGATTGATAAGGATGAGGAAGAGAATGATGAAGTGGGGAAGGAAGAGGTCAAAAAAGAAGTTGTAGAGGAAAATGTTATTAAGAAAGAAAAGGAAGTACCTGAAACAGCTAAAGATAAGAAGGATGAGTCTGTTTCTAAGGTTGCAGTGAATGGCAAAGTGGAAAAAGAAAAGGATAGTGAAAAGGAACCCCATGAGAATGGCGATGTGACTAATGAAGACACAGAAGAGGAAGAAGACGAAGCTGAAGATAAAATTATTAAGAAACTTAAGGGGAAAGGAAAAGCTCTTCTCAAAAAATTGGAATTTCCTAAGAGACAATCAGTTCGCCAACGAAGTGTGGCCATTCTATTTAGATCGTTGCTTGCTGCCCATGATGCAGAAAGCGAATCAGATGACGACGAAGGAGATGAATCTTTTGAAGGAGCTGATGAAAGGTACAGTTCTTTTAACAAATACTTATTATTTAGATTTATTGTGTAAGGTGGGGGGAAAGAACTTTATATTAATTACTGAATATTATTTATTTTACGCCACCACTATTCTTATTTCAGTGTTGAGCATTTTTCAGTTGTCCTGTTGCTTAAGAACAGTAACTCCTTGGGTTACTAGTTCAAACCAGAACCATATAATACTTATTTATAGACTTTTTTTACCTATTAGACATTAAAGCAAAGAGTTATTGTCCTGAGTAGACACTCTTTAAGTTGTGCATGCCCTGGAGTAATAAACAGCATTAAGGATTGTTGAAGCGCCTTGAGATTTAATGTAAGTGCTGTAGACCTGAATAATTGGCAGTTGGGTTATCTTTGTAGTCGCAGATGTTATTGTTTTTAATATGTGCTAAACTTTAGGTCAGAGTGAAGCAACCTAAATTAGTGAGAAGGGTTATATATTTATTTATTTATGAAATTTTTTTTGTAAAATTTATCCTCTGGTTAGATAAGTCTCATTCCATATTCAATATTTTTTTCTTGAAAATGCCAATCCTATAAATTACCCTGTATTTTTTTACTGTTGATTGTAATCATACTAAGGGCTCTAATGACCTTGCCATTGATGAGACCTAAAGCCCCACAAAAAATGTAATCATACAGCACTTCAGTATAACATGTATTATTAACTATTGAAAAATTTCCATGTTTTAAACTATTTTTTTCTCTCTACATTCTCACAAATTGGACTCTTGAAATAGAAACCTAGTTTGTTTGATATGGTATTTTGATTCTGCTTAAAGATAAGCTGTTGACATAGCTTTCAGATGTATTAAAATTTTCCAAAATTATGTGGAAGTTCCAATTACGTGGAAACTCCAAAGCATACCACTTCTCTGTTCTGTGCTTAGAACTGATCTAAAAATATGTACAACTGCATCTGTCTTCCCTTGGTATTGAGTGATGTCTCCCGTTAAAGAGCAAGGAAGAAATTCAATTTGTCCAACCACAATCTCAGAAACGGCAAGAGAATATTTAGGTTAACAACGTATGAAGGGGTAAGTTTGTGGTCTGTGAGGGGATTATGAGATTTCAGATGTAGAATAGTCTCAAACATACACCTTTGTTAAGGGAATCTCAACCATACATTGTGTAGACGCTTCTAAGATGGGCTGTAAAACCACACATGAAATCTGCCCGCTAGTCAAGATATCAATGGAAAAAGTTCACGGAAATTTGTTGGAAAATATCTCTTTATATGCCTCCTATGTCGTTAAGTTATTTCCGTATTTACCCGAACACAGCCCCCCCCCATCAAATGTAGTCCCCCTCTTATTTTAGGGAGTGAAACTGAGAAAAATGAAATTTATTCAAATTAAGTCTTTCTGAAGAGAAATGTTCATTCTAAATTCCATGATGAATGCTTGGTACTAATAAGTATAATCATGTGGATTTTAAAATGTAAAGTTAATTCGCGCAGTTCAACTTCTCTTGTCCTCACCAGATTCACACGGAGTTCAACGCTTCTCGTGCCACTGCTTTTATTTCCTTGTGTTAAAACTGTTCGAAGTTAGCGTTGAAGTTCTTTCGACAGCCCAACCAAACTATCGGGGTGACGTCGTTGTGTTGAAGATACTCGTTGTTTGTCAGATTCTTGTTACGGGGACGCCAACTGGTCTTTCGTAAACGACATAGAGCAGTTCGGTTTCCACTTCGAATGAACGTCACATGCATGCCCATTTTTCAGGTTGTAAATCCTCTGTAGCCGTAGTTGTATCAAGATGTAGACTCTACTATTTTCTGGACGAATTAGGTGCTACACTTGTACATGGAAGAGTTGATAATTGTACTGGTTTGCTGTCTTGTTGATTTGATTAATGTCTAGTTCGTCCAGAATAACAGTTGTGACATTTGACATGCGACCTCTGACCTATTTCATAGAGGACACTATATTATTTGAGACTTTTTAGCTTGGTCTGTGAATATCAAAACAGAGGTGGGAGCATCTTTCCTACATTCGTTCTTAGGTTTAGTCATTATTTTGACTTTTTTAGTTGACTACATAATTTGTGAGGTAAGTGAAATCCCTTGAACTTTATACTGCTACATGTATGGCTTCTGGATATAGATTTCCAGCTGCATGACATGGGCATCACCAGTGCTCACTTCCAATTTGTGATGTTTGAAAGATTGACTGTGCTCCTGTTCCTATTGGTCACCACTCCATATCAAAAGAAGATACTGATGTAGTAATCTTCCAGTTGTTTATAAAACCCATTAAACTGAAAAATGGAAGTTGTCCTCGCATGTAATGTTGTTGCAATCAATAGCAAACTAACCAAAATTTTTGTGATTTTATTTTTTTGAAGTAAAAATTTGTATGAAGGATGGTCAAATGTTTCCTAATCAAGGAAATCATATTAATTAGAAAATAATTATTAAGAAAAGCAACAAAATACTGAAATTATTTAAGAGATTTAGCATAATAAAATGTCAAAAACTGGATGAGAGACAGTGTCCGAGGTGTATGTAATTAATCTCCGGACAAAAAAATGAGTTGCTTATTCGTATGTATGTATACCTTTTAATATATGTTAAATTTAATAACATCTGAGACTATACAACAATATTTTTTCTTGCCACAATGTATTGTGTCTGAATTTTTATGGGTTATGGCGAGTGGAACTTGGCATAACCCATATATTCTATATTTTATTGTAACAAGTGCAATAGGTCCTCTAAGCATTTTTGTCATTTGGTAATAAGTTTTATTTTCTAAAAACAAAGCAGTTTCTCATATTATTTCAATTTTATTATATACTTCATTTAACTTGCATTTTCTTTCAACAATTATTTTTTTTTTTTTTGCGAAAAACATTGAAAACAGCATTATTTATTATTTTATATTTTTTGGTATGTTATGAAACAAATTTTGATCAGCAGCAGCAACGATGATGACGATGAGAAGGACGGAGGGGTAGAAGACGTTGAAGATGAAGAAGAAGAAGAGGAAGAGGAAGAGGAAACTGAAGATGATGAGGAGGAAGGAGAGGATGAGGAAGGAGAAGAGCTTGAGAGCGACGACGATGAACTGAAAGGGGTACTTGATGTAAATTTGATTTGTGCTTATTTGGTCGATAAATGCATGTTTCTGGTATAAGGCTTGTGTAATGACTTTTTGCAATGAATAATCAAAGTTGTTTTGATAGCTGAAATCGATGAATTGATGTAAATTTTGATTCCTCTTCCTATCTAATACAAAAAATTATTTAGAAAATTTAGACAGACTTTCCAAGATGACTACGAAGCAATTTTTGTGAAATTCCATTTTGATTTTTAAAATTAATTTTCTAACCAGTAACAACCTCATGGCGCTGAAACCGTCTGCTTGTATGTATTCCTATCTCTCCAGAACCACGTATCCGATTTATGTGATTATTTTCTTTAATTCATATGTATGTTCTCTGGAAAGGTTTTAGTATGTATTTGATATGTTAGGATGATAAATAATAGGCAATTATGATATTAGTGAATCATCAAAAATCCATCTTTGGAGAGATTTTTCATGTAGGCTGCCTAAATGGTTAGAGATGGGTGGCAACAATGCGTTCGTTAGTAAGAACATATTGTCCATCAGAGAGTTCTACAAAAAAGTCCACGACTGCATGTCTTTACAAAGGTTAATCTAAATTATTGAAATAAGGTTTTACAGATACACTTTTAAATACTTCTACTTAGCAGTAAAGTCTTCAAGTAGTGTAAAGAGTAATTCAAGTGGTAAAAATAAATTTTCTTCAAATTAAATTAATTTTTTGTGTTGTGCATTTAAGTGAGATGAAAACTGTCTTTAAATAGCAAAATTTTGATGAATAGTTTAGATTTTATAAGAGTATTAGTTTTACATGCTGACACTGCTGCTGTGTTGCATTTAGAGGACTAGGCAAGCATTTGACTAGTGCTTCAGCCAGTGTGGCGCTCCATGAGAAGCAAACATTTTAGACTTGCCATTTTTTACTGTTATAAAGTATAAAGAAGAGTTTAAGTGAAGCAAAAATAAGCGAAGCAAAGAGGGTTACTTGTTCATTATATTTTAGAGATGGCTTGATATTTTAACAGTCTCATATTATTTTGTCCAGAACTGCGGTTCTCAACCTAGTGGTCGCGCCCTCCCTTGGAGGTGATATTAAAGGGGGATCGCAAAATATATTTTTGCGACATTTGGAGTATGCAAAAAAAGTAAATTAGTTTATAGTCCTCCATGTGGTCATACTCAGTTTGTACTGCTTTTTTGACAATTTTTTTAAAAAGTTTTATTTATAGATATTGTTATCTTTAAACTGCAAAATACTTGAAATAAATATTTGAAACATTAGGACTGATGGCACTATAAAATATTGATTTTAATTTCTCTGTGGGTCTTTCCATGTCAAATCACCCAAACCAATTTTTCTTCATAATTTATTATTTGATTTTGATATTTTTTAAATTTTTTGTATATGTAGAAATTTTGGGAAGTTAAAAATATTCTGAAAACAAACACTTAAACATAATTTATATCCATAATTTTAGTTTCAAAATACTTATAATACAAATAATAATAATAAAGGGATAGGTGGTAGTATCGTGCAATTTTTTAATTACCTAGTATTACTACAAAGTAACATTTAGAAACAAAAATTAAGATGCTCCCTCCATTCCTTCTAAAAAAAAAAAAAAAAAAAAAAAATCTGTTTTAAAAGATGACTGGTGCATTTGGATTATGGACAGTGTGCATTTGAATTAAAAACAAAAGAATATAATTAATACACACAACTTTTATATTCATATTTACACAGATAATACTTACTCGGCACATCAGTTATGAATAATTTGAAAACAGTAATGCTCTTCGTGGAGCTACTAAATGTTGCTCTGCAAATGCTGCTACCTACCTTTAGAGATAATATTTATATTACATTAACTTTCCCATTAAAACTAATGATTATCCATATTTAGGCTGAGTAAATTATTTTCTTTTGTATTGAAACAGTTAAAACTTACAGAATTATTATCATCATTCTATCATATGACTGACTAAAAACAATTGTTAGCATTATTATAACAGGAATTACCAGTATTTCAGGATGAAAATTTTTTTCTCCATTTTATGTATTTGTTATCTTCTGTTTAAGATATTAGTACTTTTATATTTCCCTTTTTCAATTCTCTTAATTTTTTTTGTTTTGTTTACAAAGTTATTGTACTGCCTGTGACACATTTTAAGTTTTCACTTAAATTGTTTCAGCCTGGGGTAGAGAGTGGTTGTACTGCTGTAGTTGCCCTTCTCCACGGTAGAGACCTTTATGTAGCGAATGCAGGTGATTCACGATGTGTTGTAAGCCGTTCTGGAGAGGCATTAGACATGAGTCTTGACCATAAGCCTGAAGACACTATAGAGACACAGCGAATTATTGCTGCGGGAGGATATGTCTCAAGAGATGGACGAGTGAAGGGTGGCCTCAACTTATCTCGTGCAATTGGTAAGTTTTTCCCATGTGAGGAAAATTATAGTTGAAACAAGGTTTAAAAAAACTTATACTATTGTACAAATGTTATTCCAACTGCAAAAATATAATTATTACTTGTCACTCTTGATATTATCAGTAGTTATTTTTAAAAAATTGTTCCACACCATTTTCTTCTACACCTCCAATTGTCTTTGTAGTATAAGGTATGATAATTTCTATAAACAATTCTAACAAAGAAAAAAGTTAGAATTCTACCATGATGTTAAATTGGTCCAAAATGTTCTGGGAAGTCAATATTTTGAGTGTCTGTCTGTGCAGTTGATGAAACTAGAAATGTAGACTGTGTATTTAACATGTGCATAGTTTATGGACTTCCACCTCTAAACCTCCCTAAATCCCACTTTAAGTTTTTCTCTTGTGATGTATTATTTGTTGAATATATTACCATATTTACTTGAATATAGTCCTCACTTTTTTGCTGAAAAAGCATCCAAAAATCCATGGGGGGACTATATTTAGAGTTTAGGGCGGGAAAAGTACTCATTCAAAGTTTCAAGGGTGAAAACTAGTTAAGCAAACACAAGCTGTATACATAATGTAATGTAACGCAACACAAAGAACATCGATCAATGATTGCTGATGAGTGATTGCTGACACCGTGCCGACTGTGACACGATTTTATTGAGAAACGGGGATTTTCTTCAATGCAGAGAAAGTTGGGCAATCCAAGAAGCTTGGATGCTAAACTCAATCAGCAAGTTCTAAATGTTGCTCAGACACATGGAAATAAAACTGCGGCATGGGAATTCGATACAGATCCAAAGTGTGTGTGGATTTGGCGATATCAAGAGGAGAAGTTGAACTGCACCCATTGGCTTTTCATTTTAAAATTATGATCATAGTTACCACAGCCAACCATTTCACAAGGAATTTTGAATGAGCATTTCCTTACAGAATTACTGATTTTACTCAAGTTCTTTTTTTCTTCTTAATTTTGTCACCTAAAATAAGTGGGGATTATATTCGAGTAAATATGATATAAGTTTTTTTAAAGACAATGTTACAGTACAAGTTTAAAAAAATAGTATTTTGTATTAAACTATAATTAGCTGCATAATTTCTTAAGTTTTATTCATATAGTTTCCAGAAGTATTATTTTTTTAAATATTTAAATGTTTTCATTTGTCTGTAAATGGTTCCATTTTGTTTTTTAGCAACCTTGTTAGCATGTTATTGCTATTGCCTCACTAAGGGCGGTATTCATAGTTGCATATAATCACTTGTTTATGTGAATAACTGGTTATATCTCCTATTGATGAACAAATTCGTATTCATAGTCACCCCAAACAAGCATAGATTGAGCTTTAGTTCAATCTCTCATTTGCCAATCACAGTTCGTTGGTTTCCATATTCATAGAAATCACTGATTCATTCACTAGGCGTCAAATAAGCAATGATTATTTGTGTATGGTATTCATGGTTACAAAACCATTCATTATATCTCCAAATAAACACTGATTCGTCAAATACGGTCCGAACCTCCATTGATTAGCTGTTTCAACTGTCGGCCATATTGCTTTTGCTCTTGTGGATTGCATTTGTAGGTTGTAGTTCGAGCAATCTCATATTTCTAACCCTTGAATGCTTCGGAATGCAGAAAAATAATTTATAAAATAAGAATGTGTAGTTATGCGAGTATTTTTTGACATGATGTGAGCAGGATATCTGTTGTTTAGTCCTTATTTAGGATATAAATTTTTTATTTTCTACAATAATATTCCAGTCAGTCATAACTGGTAGTGTCAATCGTTTTGAATCATATAAAATTACTATTGTTTTACACCCTCCTTTCTTACACCTTCCTTTCCATGATACATTTTAACATACTCTTTATCCAATGTACTTCCTGTAACTTTATCGTCTCGATTGCTTGTCAATTCCTTACATTTTCTCTTGGAATGATTTCTATCACAGATGCATTTCTAGGCTGTTTACTAGGGATAGGATTTTTAGGTGCAAATTTCATATGAAAAAGGAGGGAAATAGATGCTAAAATAAGGAAATAAGGGTTAAAAATGTGCTATTTTACTCAACTCGTTCAAGAAATAATCTTTCTCCTATTTTAGTTTATTGAGTTGCAAACAAGTTGGGGAAAATATAGGAAGCTCTTGAACTTCAAGACATGAAGCAGCTTTGCAAGCTTGTAGTTTTTTAAAATGTGTGTTTCTATTAAGAGACATAACGTCTTTATAGATGCTTAAGCTTCTTTTGATATCCACAGAAACCAGTGTTTTCAGTCCTACATTTACGGGCAATACATAACAGTAGGTTTACTATTCCCATGTTATCTGTAAGCTGGGGAGACATTAATTGAAAGTTAATTGAATTATATTGATTTATAAGAGTACTGAAAAGATTTTGTGAAAGGGGAAAAAGGATTATGGGCACTGTTGAGAAAAAAGGATAAAGGTCCCAAAAACGGGGAAGAGGTGCTTAAAAAATGACTCTTTTCTCATCTAAAGATGTTATTTCACTCTAGCATTTTTCTAAAGTACTTGAATTAAAACTAAAGAAAAGGTGCATACCTAACAGTCATAACCCTGCTTATTTCTTAGCTTTATTCTTTTTCATGTAATATCTTGATTCTGTAGCATATCGTACTTAAATTACTCAAAAGTATATTTCTTCCTTACCTATATCTTTCTCCTGTGCAAATTGAAGTTAAAAGCTGTGTGCCCGTACTCAGAATAGAGCTAATTTACTATCTTATAAATTCAATCATACATATAGTTCTACTGAAAATGCCTAAACCAATACCAGAGTTAAAACCTGTCTATGACATGGTTACAACAATACAACCATGCTAAGGTATATAACGTATGAGAAATCTATAACATAGAATGATGAACAATAATAAGCATGTCCCCCAGGGGACTTACATCTAATAAGTACATGTTTGGCGAACACGGGGCCGCGAGCTGAGTCTGGCATTACTTCCACTTACTTGTGCCATGCTCCTTCCTTTCTCTTTTCTGACCTCCCTTGGTCACCTCTTGTTCTTTTCGATCCTGACGCTATTAGGGCTAGGGTATCTTTCATTTTCCTCTTTCCTCTTCTTTTTTTAAAAAATGTTTCTAGTAAAAGTCATGTGATACGTTGGAATTTGAGTTTTGAGTTGTAATGCAGGAGGGTTTTTAGTGGGTATGGCTGAGTCTTTCGGCGAGTCCCACACGCGGGGAGAGTCATGTTGGCTCTCCCTAGTGCGTAACTGCATTTTCCCTACCTGTACAAGTTTTAAGGGCTCTAATGACCTCGCTGTTGACGAGCCCTAAAGCCCCACAAAAAAAAATAATAAGCATGTATTTTTTTTAAATATTAGTGTTTTAATCCATTAGTATTGAAGGAACTACACAAAGATGTTAGAAGGAAAAATTTGAAAAGGAATGAGTTCATATTCTTTGACTAATGAACTTGTGAACATTAAGTATAAAAATATTTAATAGGATGACCAATACTGATGGAAGTGATAACTTCTTTCACTAGAGTCAAATTCTTTAACATTATGGGAGCAAAATGAATAGTAACTTCTATCTACTGATACATATTTTTATTTTGGAAGTTTCCTGTACATGACACTTTCTGGCAAAGGATGGTTGAACCTGGAGGGTAGTTAATATTATTCTAATCTCAGCTGTTGTGCTGATGATTGTCACTTATTATTCTGACTTAAAAAACATAACAGTTCCATACATGTAAATACAAGTTAAGAGTTAGAACCTTTAATTCCCTAATCAAAGATTTAATCTCATTGAATATTAAACAAAATCCCAAACACATTATTTATATACCTCACATGAGACTTAAACTGAAATACGAGATAAATACTTAGCAGTAGAAATGATAGAAAATGAGCATGATACATTCTCATAGAAGAAAAATAAATGAATAACTTTTGTGTTTAAGTACACTTTATAATTCTGGTAAAATAATTAGTAATATAATTTTTCATTACAGTTCTCACACTTTCATTGTAGATTCTTTATACATCAGCTCAAAAGTAAGAAATTAAAAAAGGTCTGTGAATTATAATACATTTCTCACTAACACTTCAGTTTATCACCCAAAAAACTTTGCACCTTCAATCAGTTGCATTTACGCCCTCTCCCCATTAATTTTAGAACTAGTTAATGCCATTCAGCTTTGGTTTCATTGAGATGTTAATTTTATTCTTCTCTATATCCGTGGCTCTTGTTTTTTGGTTACGTACACTGATAGTCCTTAATTATGGAAACTACAAATTCACTAATACAAAGATAAAAATATCTGAAAAAGAGAAATGCATCCTTAGACATATTCATATATAATATACTAATTCATGAATACTGTCATATAACATACAGAAAACAAAATATCACAAGTACTTACTATACATATGCCAATAGAAACCTGTGGTTATAGCTTGCATATGTAATGCATGCCAGTATTGCATTATTACAGCACACTGTTATTGATTTTATAAGCAAACTCCAATCTAGTCCCATTATCTTCATGTTATTGGAAGTTGAATAACTGATTTCCATTGAATTATTCTGCTTTGTCCTTGCATCTAAGACGTTTTCTGAATAAACAGGCAATGAACAGTGCATTCCTTACATTGTATTACTCAAATAATTCAGAAACAACAAATCGAGTTATCAGAAATAGTAAGTTATTAAAACATTAGTTAAGGAAAATGGTAACTAAACTTTTTCATTATTATGTGCAATTTATTTTTCCTAATGATGTAGGTGACTTATGCTTTAAAAATCACAGGTTTCCATATATTTTTACCATTCCAGATATTAGTGAATCTGAATAGTACAAGTCTTGGACATCCAAATTTGAGAAGATAAAAAGATTCTCAATATTAGTTACCACAATCGCTAAAAACTGCCTCACATTCAACGGCATAACTTGAAAATATGGTTTGTTTACAAACATTGGCTAGCCTGCTCCTGGCATTAGCTGCAATCGTGAATGAGCTCTCTATTTTTCAGTTCAATCTTTCTAATTATTTTATTTTTTTGAGTTTTTGTGATTCAGTAGCTGTATTTAGATCCTAACTTTCATTGTAGTGTAAAATTCTTTGTTCTGCGTGAGTGTTAAGTGAAAAAACACTAGTAACATTTCCTAAGGTTTTCAAGACTAACAGACCGAATATAATCTCATATTACGTACTCTATTGTTACGCTGCTCAAGATTGATCGCCATAAATTGGATTATTCCAATATTTTATCATTTGTTTTCTTGATTCTTTTTGTAGTTATTCATTACACATAATATTGCATTAGTTTTTGTTGAATTAATTTATCTGCAGTTGTCGTCCTAAATTATTATTTCTGTCATTTTAGTTATCGTTTGTTTATTTACTTTTTTATTTAATATCTTATTTTCAATTTCCGTAGCAATGGATTTATTATTATTATAATATCTGTCAGTTCTCATGTACTCATTTGCTTTGGTCATTAGGTTGCTAACCAACTCACAGCAATGGACACAATCGCATTCCTCAACGCATTCAAAGCTGACAAGGCATACTATGACTTGGTACATTATATTGACACACAAATCAGTACGCTGGAACAGGTCAATAAGAACATGATCAGCGGTGGGACTACAGTCAGGAATTCTCACAGTCCTTCCAACTGGTATCACCCAGTTCGTCCAAATACACATGCAGAAGCCAAACTCCCCATTCAAAATAGGTTTAGTTGACTAGTAGACTTATCCCAGTTAACACCCTTACCTACTCATTTCATTCCCTCCCGTCCAATACACAAACATGTTCACAAACCACACACTGATAAGCACAGCTGTCCAAAACCACATAAAGTAGTGCTACCATGAGATGAAGCCAACATTTCCCACGCAGAAATCGCAGAGCGAGACACAGTAATCATCATAGGTGGGCAGAAAGATATTAACTTGTGTGGTCATTTCAAGCACCTGAACATTTACAAAAACTAAAAATGGACTCTCAGCACAAAAACATAGTACTCTCTAGCCTACCTCAACGCTTCAACGTTCCACAAATTAACCACGAAATTAACCTGGCGAACATCTCTCTAAAAAAATCACCTGACAGACACAAAAATCACATCTTTTGATTTGCAAACACACCTGACTGCCAAGGACTTTACCCAGCACGGTTTCCACCTCAGACCATCTAGAAAATATCACTTTGGTCCTCTTCCAGCTTCACATCTGACCTCACATTTTCCTCCTGCTCCTTCACCTCCTCTTCCCCTTCCCTCTGCTCCTACCTCATCATCATCCCCTCCCCTTCCCATCACCACTCCCATTCCTTCCCCTGTCCCTTATCTTCCTCCTCCTCCTTCCTCATCCCACTCACCCTCATCTATTCGTACATTCACATCTCCTTCCGCCCCCTTACAGCTACAACTTGTGCCCAAGAGTACGATGCGGTGCTCGAAGGTGACAATCGCGTTCGGGTACAGTGTGCGGGCTTGATCCAGGACTAGAAGCTGTACCAAATTCATATTCCCCTCCACAATCTAACTTCGATTCCATTTCTTGAGAATCACTAACTCTTTGTGAAAATAAAATAATTATATTTCATCATAATGTCCAACCCCTTTCAAACAAATTGACAGACATTGAAATTCTTGTACACAATATCCTTTCGATTTGCTATGTCTCCCAGAACATTGGCTTTCAAGAGCCAACATAAATAATATTTCTAATTATTATTTAGAACTATTATTATTTAAAATTATTATTATTATTCAACTAACATAATCAATGATAGTTATATTTCTAATTAATTTAAAAAGTTCTTACTGTCGACTAAATTTTAAAGGAAAACATCCCCACGGAGATTTGTGTATCTACGTTCGTAATGATATTTTATCTTCTCAATTGTCAGAATATGAGAACTTCAGCGTTGATAGCGTGTTCGAATTTTCTTCAGTTAATTTGACCGACATAGGTATTATTATTTTACGTATTTATAGACCTCATCATTCAGATCTTGACATATTTTTTTCGGAATCTTGAGATTATTTTAACACTTATTACATGTAAATCCAAAAAGTCTATTGTTATACGTGGCGATTTCAGCATAGATTTCCTGAGTGGTTCCGATTATGGAAATTCACCCATAAATCGATTCAAGTATCTTATCGACTCCTTCAACCTCGTAACTACGATAAATGACCCCACTCTCCTCTCCAGTTCACCTCAAACATTTCTAGATCAGATTATGTCAACAATGAAATCTCGTATTTCTCTGAAGTGTTCTGTGTCGGATACAGCGGTCACCTTGCACAAGTGTTGACCATTAAAGATAAACTGAAACCACATAAAATCGTTTACAAGTATTCTAGACAGTAACGACACAAATTTAACCATATTTACAAATTCTTTGCGCAAGGAAACTTTGAAAGATGTTTACAATTGCCAAAACACCGAAAACAAATTCTATGTATTTATTTCAACATTCCTAAAGCATTACAACTATCTTTCCAATAAAACGCAAATTAATTAACACAAAGAAATACAATAGATGGGTCAACCATGGGATATGAATTTCTTCCAAAAACGAACGCCATTTATATTATCTTTCAAAACTCTATACGCAACCACCCGAATTCTATGATTATTTCCGTAAATATAAGACTATTCTCCGAAAAGTAGTCTATGCAATTAAAGTTATGAAAAATGACAGGCTGATACTTAAGTCGAACAACCAGAACAAAACCATATGGAATATTGTTAAAAATTGCACGTCACCTGAAAATCGCGAAGAAAACATTTCCCTACTAAACGATGGCAAAATCATATCATATCCACTTCACATCGGAAATTTGTTTCAAGGTCCCAAGATTCAATTGACGACCGTATACACTTTTTCTTGTATTGAACGAAATGTCATCCTCCACATCAGATTGCAAAATGGTTCTTTTTGCCGCTGACACTAATTACTATTTGAACATACCAATGCTCAAAACGTTTTGTCTAACTTTTCAGCATGGTTCCATGCAAATCACCGCTTTGTAAACACCGTCAAAACAGTATCTATGTCATTTCACAATAGTATCGCAAAATCTTTACCCCAGGTTTCTCTTTCGTTAAACGGAGCACAATTAAAAATATATACAAAGTTTTTGGGTCTTCATATTCAAGACAATGTGAAATGGAATAGTCATGTTTTGAAAATCTTAATTCCAAATTAAGTAAATTGTTTTAAGCATTACGAAACTTAGTAAATACTATTAGTCCACATATTTCCCGTTGCATATATTTTGCAAAGTTTTACTCCCATTTACAATACGGTGTCATCTATTGGGGTAATTGGGCCATTGTTGTAGTACTTTCAAAATATCTGACAACAATTTCAAAACTATTTTCCTGCATGCTTGTATTATGTCTTATTAGTCAAATAAATTTAGTTGTATATGTACTCAATCCTGGCACAGTTGTGTACATTAATTCTGTAGCCCCATTATGGCCTGGGTTTTTCTCCGGTTTTCCTTCGTGTAGAGGCGAATTTTTATAAAGACTCGCTAGGCTCTTGCCTGGAGATGGCATCTATTGATATAATTCTTAGCAAATTTAGTGTTATTTAATAGTTACGAATTATCAATAATACTTTCCAAATGATTTATAGCTTGATAATAATACGTACTTTGGAAATGACTTTTCTATGTTTTATTGAATACGATATTCGTTGGTATTTGTTAATACTGTAACACATGTCGAGCTATTTTTTATTGTTAGGAGTGTGTTGAAATGTTATATCTGCCTTTGCTGTAGGGCCCTTGATCGGAATTGATGGGATGGTATTCTGCTTGCTTCCGGAGAGTAAATTAGTTTGTCATCCACGTGGTCATATGCAGTTTGTAATTTTTTTTTTGACAATAAAGTTTATGAATCACATTGTCTGTTTGTTGGTCGAAGAGTAGGCAAAACGATGTGAAGATGTATCTGAAGGAATTGGTGTACTGGTGNGGAATTGATGGGATGGTATTCTGCTTGCTTCCGGAGAGTAAATTAGTTTGTCATCCACGTGGTCATATGCAGTTTGTAATTTTTTTTTGACAATAAAGTTTATGAATCACATTGTCTGTTTGTTGGTCGAAGAGTAGGCAAAACGATGTGAAGATGTATCTGAAGGAATTGGTGAACTGGTGGAAGAGTCAACTCTTTACATAACCATCTCTTCATGAATCATCTCTTATATGGCAAATGGTTATGCAACTATGAATACCGCCCTAAGTGCGCATGTTTTACATTAAATTTTTTTATTGAACATTGTGTCTAAAATAAACATGTTTTAATTGCTGGTCTGTCAATAAATTAATAATCTATCAATATTAATCTCTCATAGCCACACTCTTTCAATTCGAGGACGTTAATTTGCTTCACTTAGGGGGGTGTATAGCTCCAGGGACTCATTTGTAGCTTAGCCCTAGCCAGGCTGCCAGTGGGGTAGTTTCACAACATAAAAAGTAAATGTGATGAAATGTGCAACACTGTCTGTAACTTGATTCTTGTAACTCGTTAAATATCTTTGAACCTTAAAAATTAGTGGAACTGCTTATTTATTTATGAATGAAAATTTATATTTTACTGTGGCTTGATTCATTTGTACTCTTGAAAATAAGAGTTGAGAAACTTGCAACTGCTTAATGTAATTTTCAGGTCATACACTTGCTGGAAAATGAGGATTTATGTTTTGAAGGGGTTGGCTAGATTGAAAGCTACTGCATTGTTTGATAGTAATAACTGTTGGGTGTGAGATTCCTAGAATTACAACTTCTAGAGCATTTTTTTTATTAGTTAATGATACTATTTTTAATGATGTTTTGTAATGTAACATTTTCTTGTTATTAGTTCCTGTATAAAGGAATTCTTTGTTTTCTTTAGGTGACCATACATACAAAAGGTCAGAAAATTTACCTCCAGAAGAGCAGATGATAACTGCTCTTCCCGATATTCGTACCTTATCACTGGATCCAAAAGAAGATGAATTTATGATTCTTGCATGTGATGGTATTTGGAACTCAATGACAAGTCAAGAAGTAGTAAGTTTTGTTAGAACCAGATTATTGAATGGGGACAAAAAATTATCCACAATTTGTGAAGAGGTAAGGATTTACAATTTGTTTTTTTGTATTTTTGAGTTGGTACCCTTGTGCAAATTATACTAATACTACTTTTCAAATACAAAACTCATAAAAACTGTATGAAGAGTTAGGTTATGCTTGTTTTCATAACTAATGTATTTTATAATGCAAATCGTACTTCAAATTATGAGAAGTATGTATTCTGGAATACTTTTGTGCATCATGTCTGTGAAGAGCGGTTAATAGTTTCTCTGTTTTACTGGTCACCGAAATACATATCTAGAGACACATTTTGTCAGGACAATATATTAATTCTAAATACATTTCTTCTCCATTTCAGCTTTTTGACTTCTGTCTGGCCCCTGATACAATGAGAGATGAATCTGGTTGTGACAATATGACCGCTGTAATTGTTCAATTTTTGCCATCCCTCGAGAAGGCCAGTTCGAGTGACTTGCCAAACACGTCCCTTCCAAACACATCCAACAAACGACCTGCATCTCCTGCTGAAGATTCTGAAAATATCGCAAAACGAATCAAAACAGAGGGAGAGTGAAAATTCTACTGATCATCTCTAAAGTGACTGCAGGAGAGATTGGCAGGATGAAGAGCTGCCTCTTGCAAAATTGGCTCCTATCTGGAGAAGAAAAAAAAGAATTTGGTCTGTGAGTTTTGATTAAACCAGCTGCAACGTGTGCTTTAAGTGTTAATTTATGCCTCACGAGAAGAACATAACACTACTTCAGGCTTTTTATGAGCACATGCAGCTTAAGGATTTTGATTGTTGGGATTTAAAAAAAAATACTGCAAAGAAGTCTTTCTTTCAGTGTGATGGAAAAGAAAAACAATTCATTTGATGTCATTTAATTCTCAAAGTACCAATTATAGGGAATAACATCTAACTTTTCTTTAAATGAAGTTTTTGGAAATTGACTCTTACATTTGTGTCCTTTATTCTATGTTATTGTGTAGTTTTAAATCATAATTTGGAGCTCAATCACAGCTGCGTATTAATTATTGTGTATATACTTCAGTTCAAATACATAAGCCTAGAGCTCAATATGAATGGTCTCGACAATTTCCCATGTATGACTTGGCAGGCTGCGTGGGCCTACTCTCTTTGGCTAGTTGTGGGGGAAGTTGCATACAGAGTGCATTTTGAGAATAAAGTCTAAATAGACTGGTTGTCAAAACATTGCTATGCCATCACCAAAACAGTCAAGAGAGCGTTATCATGAATAACTTTTTTTACACCAGTATTATGTTTCAGAGCAAGATTTGTCCTGTTTCTCTGAAACAATGTATTCTGTGGCAATTTTTGTTTTCATGTTCTTTCCAAGTTTGTTGGATCAGCAGTACCTGTTAGAACTACAAAATGTGGGTAGGTCACTCCTGCCATTGTTTTCTTAATTAACTGACAGATATGTTAAAGACTGTCATTGGTAATTTTCTGGGGCAAAGCACAAATACTTTTGAAATGTACATACTACTACAAATTCTTGTTCCGATTTTTGCTGTTCTTATTGATCACGCTCCAGATCATGCTTGCTCATTGTATGTGGTTCCCTTAGTCTCTTATTTGTTTAATTTTGATACTTAAATTTTTTGTGTTCTTGTTTCAAATTTGTGGGTACAATGTTTGTCCAATATTAATCATTGTCATGTAACTATTATGTGTAATGTGCATTGTTGAAGCGTCAGATATTCATTTCAGAATCACAATAAAGAACAAGCATTATTTTATTGAGTTTTGAGATTATTATTTCATGTACTCTTCTCTCTTCAATTTGATCATGTTTTAGGTGCTAGGCATATTTTCCTGTTTATATTGCAGTACTGTATAGACTCGAATATAGTATGACTTTTTCTCCCCCGATATGAACCTTCGTATTCACTCTATTTTTAAGTACTTCAAGTTTAATAAGTTAGGTATTGTAGGCCTCAAACATTTTAGCGCATTTATTTATAATCACTAATGAAGTACTTGTGGTATTCCAAGAGTATTACATTGTAATAATCTGTTGTCTCATCAGTCGCCTTTAACACGCCACACATTGTGTTGTGAAGGCGATGTTTCCAGGAAGCCAGTATTTTGCTCTACAACAATTGATTCATTCTTAAACTGCCTCAGTGTCGTATCAATGATGGCCCAGTTAAAGACTACTTCAGTCAGTATAACACAAAAGTTTGTTTTATTTATACTTCTGATAAGTTGGCTTAGTTTTTAATTTTTGTATTGACAATTCTTTACTATTGAAAAATGATTTATGAATTATTGATCCTTTTATGAAATTACTTCTTTATATAAGATTACAGCTAGGATATATTTGTTTTTCAATTGAAGTAATTTTTGTATGCGTGTTAATGTTGTGCGATAATAGTCGGAAAATTAATCCATTGGTCAGGCAAGAGTCAGGGAATTTGAGAGTTGGAGAATCACTAGCCACTATGTATTATTACAGATTAATAGGTTGATTGATATAGATGTTGGAGATTAAAAATATATTGTGCATATTGCAAATTGGAAACTTCTCATTTATCATTCCCAGCTACTAAATATAATGGTTTCTATTAGTTTGGACTTGAAAATTTTAACAATGGCAGAAATTTTTTAATTTGATGTTCATAGAAAGAATATTTATACAGAAATTCGCAGAATATTTCTGGTCAATTTGAATGGGTGGCGCTCTAGTCTTTTCAAGTTAGATTATGGGACTGAAGTTCCTACAATTGCATTGCACAATACAATAATTGTTTTACAGTGAAGCTGTGCATATTAAAAGACAAGTTGTGTGTTGTTAATAACTTTCATTTGAAGAAATTTCCCATAATTTCAAACTAGTAAAAAGGTTTTGGCCTTATTTTCTTATAATTACAGAAAAGCATATTGTGGAATATTTAAACACATTGGTCTCGTCAGCCTCTAACCACTTGTTAGTTGAGGTAAGATTTGCCTGTAATTTTGTTTGTAGACACCAACACACTTTATATACTTTTTCTGTACCCATGTTCCTGCTGAAACTGAATCATTAAAGGTATGGAATCTTCCTGACTCACATAAATGAATACTTAGGCGGAATGCTCATTGATTTTGAAATGTTTTATGAAACGAAACTCATCTAATTACATTTAGATGTACACACTGTTTCCTGAAATGCACAAAATGGTTTCATGAAAACCTCTTTCTTGCAACATGATGAGGATTTTAGTGAGAAATGACAAGTTCAAATGAAGTTTGAAACTAGTATTCAGCTCAAATGAGGGTAGAAGTGGTGGAGAAGTAACCTAATAAAACTTCATTGTCAAGAAAGTTACTGGGAAGTTTTGTGGTAACTTTTCTTTTTGCTTTAGGGTTCGTCAACGGCAAGGTCATTAGAGCCCTTTTTTGTGGTAACTAAATCAGCGATGACCCACCAGTGATTAGTTGCGAGTACTGTGAGGGGTGCAAAAAAATTATTTTTGTTTCAAGAGATCTTGGAATTAAATTCAGCTTTATACACAATTAAACAAAGTAATATTATTGCTATGAGATTTTTTATTCTAGACCCCTGACTTATAGCTGTGGAGAGTATAGTAAAAACCGCATAAAAACACTGATACCACCATTGGATTTGTAATTTTGTTTTGCATATACACAAGTGAAAAATTTGGTTTTATGATTGAATATTAATTTTTTAAATGTAATACCCTGTAGGAAAATAGTAAACGTAATAAACAGCTTACTGTGTGACACTGCTTACAGTACATCTGCATAATAAAACCAGTGGACACATCAAATTAGAAAGCAGACTGGCACAAGGATCTGTCCTTGCCCCATTCCTATTTCACCTCCACCTACATGATATGCCACAAACCACCTGCAGGAAATTCGGATACGCTGATTGGATCCTGACTACTGAACACCAGTCCTTCACAAAAACTGAAGAAATCCTGACGACCGCATGACCGTACTGGCTGACTACTTCAAAAAAATGGAGGCTATGCCCTAGTATGACAAAATCTGAAGTAAGCTGCTTCCATTTGAGCGACAAATAGAGAACTATCTGTCGTATTTAACGGTGTGCAACTACACCATAACAAACACCCGAAGTATCTGGGTGTGATACTGGACAGATCCTCAACCTATCGCCAACACCTTACCCAAGGACGCACCCAGGATTTATTTATGGGGTGGGGGGCTTGAGGCATGTGTAATTAGGTTCGATATGAAAACTGAGTAAAAACCTAAAGATCCGAAGTCCCGTAAAAACACGCGATCGAAAAGGCCAATCAACGTAGAACACAAGATTAAGNAAAAAACAGTACAAACTGCGTATGACCACGTGGAGGACAATAAACTAATTTACTCTACGGAAGCAAGCAAGGGACCATCCCATCAATTCCGATCAAGGGCCCGAAGGCAGAGGCGGATTCAAAAATTT
>NNCF01127836.1:593264-609629 GCA_002313205.1 Laupala kohalensis | reverse complement strand
CTTATAGGAAAAGTAATAAATAAAATAAGATTCTATGATCGATTTTTCAGTAAATCACATCTTTCTAATCGTACTGTAGACTGTGTGACGTATTGTGACTATGTGAATATATGTCGTGACAAGAGCCAAATTCATTCTTAAAAGGCTTATTTCCTCGAATGAATATTACGCATCAATTGTTGTTATATAGCAATGTTAGATATAAACGAATTTTCATCCGTTTGTTCGTTATGATTTCCTTCACCCAATTCGTAATCAAGCGGTGACCAAAAGTTTATTCACTCGCCACATTTGACAATTCGTTGTTGACCATTATTCTGAAATAACTGCGTTTTCAGGAATCGGAAGCGAGTTTAGAATCGAGGCAAAAAAATTGGAATCGAGATCAGAATCGAATAAAAGTTCATCATTATCATCAGTACTTCAGTTAATTGATCTAATTAAATATGCTTGTATGGTAATTTTGTAAAAGCTTTCTGATAAAATATAGAAAACTACTGAATAATAATCACCATTAGTCTCTAGACTAGAGAATCTAGTACAACACTCTAGGCAACGGACTTGGAGGTTGATTAAATTAAATTAGAACTCACCAATTATCCGGTATTAGTTGGATCACATTTTTCTCTCGGTGCGTATTCATCAATCATCAGACTTCCTGCTTCCAAGCGTGATTGTTTTGTTTTTTTCGTTCACCCACTTGGTATGACCCACAGATTGTAGCGTATGTTTCCGTTGAAACGGCGGTTAAATCGTGTTATTTTTAAATAGTTTTAAATATTCTCAGAGATATTATTAAAGAATAGAGTATATTATTCATTCTTTAATTACGTATCTTTATAGATTTTATATCACGAATTTTGATCGGATTTTTCGCGTGAGTATATAACAGTATTTCATGCTAACGCCACAAGAACTACTAATAACTGAATAAAATATTTAGTTATATTTATCCCAGAACGATGAACTGTCTAGCAGTAGAGCATCATGGAAATTAAACATATTATGAAAAGCCTCTTCTAATAAAAAATCAGTCCTACCCGAAAAGAACCTCGACCGTGAGTTTAAAAAATGTTTTATTGTATTTGGAAGAATGAGAAATACTCTTGATATCGCCTCAAGGCGTAAAAGTGTTGACCCCCTGACAGGAAGGTCACCGGAATGGGAGCTGAATGTAAGATGATCGTTCTGTTTACGTTGCGAGATTTACAGTGATCGTGGAGCGGAGAATTCATGACTGGAACCTGGGTTCGTCACTAATTTCAGAGGATCATAGTTTACACGAAGTCGAAGAGATTGCATACCTTTCATCATCTATACATCTAAAAATCAATATTGATCATAAAGTTATGCTCTATGTAGCTTCGATTTGGTACATTTTTTAAATTTATTTATTTTGTTTTGTTTTACAGAATAATTGTTAGATACTTGAGGGTAGGGTCTCACTGGGACTCCCAAAAGGGAGCAGACCCAAAATCGTTGGAGGGCGCAAGCGTTGGAACACCCGAATAACCGAGGGGGGAGGAGGGTAAAAATATCAAGACGAGGGGTATGTACTCTCACCTTGCTATAGATGGTATGAATTATTCACAAGTATTGCTTTTAGAATAAAAAATAAACCATGTTTCTTAAATGTTACTTTCACTCGGAAGTTATTAATCTCACGAAGAACTTAAGAGTAACTTTTTTAAAGAAAGCATATAAGAAAACATTATGAAATTTACATTGTCTCATATTACACTTAAACATTATATTCAATGTTTGTCTAATAAAAAGTATGTACTATCCAGATTTTGAAGAGAATAAAACTCGAAAATATATTCTAAAAATTATTCAGCATGAAATTACAATCATTGATTTTTCAAATTCATGGTTGCTAAATGAGTTTTTTTCCCGAAATGCATATATTTGTAAATTTATATATATATATANCATGTACAAGCCAAGAAATTAGTATAATTTCAGATTCTGCACCAAATTTTACGAAAAATTAACACCAAACAGTAATCACTTTCAAGCATTATATATTGATGCTTCCGACGGCAGTATCATCTCCAGTAATCATCATCTTAGAAAATAAAAGGACCGCGATTGCTTGAAAATGGTTGTTTGGTATCATTTTTCTTAAAATTGCGTGTAGAATCTAAAATTAAACTAAATTTTTGTCTTTTACTTGCATGGTAAAAAATAATTTGCAGTAAGTAATTTGCAATTATCCAGTAGGTGAATCATTCCAGACGCCGAGGGAAAGAATGTTAGTGTGGAGTCGAAGGTGATGTCAGGGAGCATCTCTGAGTCAAGACGTCTGGAACGAGGAAGTTGTGACAGAGTGAGGTAGATAGCCAATACTTTGGACTTTATGCAAAGCGTCTGTGCGACGTTGTAGTTGTGCTTCGAGGCGCTGCTCATAACGTCTTCATGCTCACAGTCTTACTTTCTTATCAGCGCCTTCGTCGTGCGAGAATATTCTTTAACATTTCTATAATTCAAATTTTTAATTGTAATTTTATTTAATTTCAAATTGGTAATTTTTAAGAGAGGACGATCTTCTCATCCTCTGAGGGTGCATTTATCCTCTTTCCAGAAGGGTGTACCGACCTGCGGACCGGTGGACCGGCGTGCCAGTCCGAGCCTGCTTGAGGGGGTGGGGCTTTAGCCCCATAGCCCCTCCCACGCCCTCCACCGGGTCCGCCCATCCCCCTTACCCAGACTTCAGCAAAACTAGGAGCAAGAAACAACATTCTATGTAAACTCGCGACCACTAAGAAGATCGACGTACACATAAACCAGACTGTGAGATTGGTATCTGGAATCATTAAATCCACCCCAATATACTGGTTACCACATCTATCGCCCCCCGCCACATCTCAGGAGACAAAATAGCCCAATCCACGAATACAAATTGTTCACAACCCACAGTTACCAATCAATGATGATATCTCAGACCACATGATATTACATCATCGAGAAATCCATCAATATCAGAAGACCTCTTCCACTCTGCGAACAGCTTCACAACATAAATGGGATAATGCATGATCCACTAATGCCCCTACACACTGGCAACCAATGAACAGGGTAACAATAGACTCGGGATTCCAGATACCCTGTCTACCATGGGCCCTATTAAACGGGATACGCACTAACCATGGACGCTGCGCGGTCTCGGGAGAAAGTGGGTCGGGAAGCCATCAGCTGCTTAACACTGTCGTAACAACAACCAAATAATACACCACATCGCATTTCAGTGCCCTATCAGACGGTACCCGGGTGAGAGACAGGACTTCGTGAATATGGCACCGAAGGTGATCGACTGGCTCAAGAATCTAGACTGAGATTTGTAGGAATGCCTGAGAGGAGCCCACCATGAGCCTTGGTTTTCCTCTTATCGTTGATTCCCCTTTGACATTTATTATACTGATCATATTTTATTGTATTGACAATGATTATCTTTAACGACTCATTTTTAATTATGTTCTGTGTAATAGTGTGTTCCTGTTCTTTACATAAGTCATACGCTAAAAATATATTAATACCTGAAATGCTTCAATATTCTTTAGCCTGCCTCCACGCTTCAACGTTCCACAAATTAACCACGAAATTAAACTGGCGAACATCTCTCTAAAAAATCACCTGGCAAACATAAAAATCAAATTTTGTGACTTGCAAACACACCTGACTGCCAAGGACTTTACCCAGCACGGTTTACACCTCAGACCATCTAGAAAATATCACTTCGGTCCTCTCCTAGCTTCACATCTGACCTCACATTTTCCTCCTGCTCCTTCACCTCCTCTTCCCCCTCCCTGTGCTCCTACCTCATCATCATCCCCTCCCCTTCCCATCTCCACTCCCATTCCTTCCCCTGTCCCTGATCTTCCTCCTCCTCCTTCCTCATCCCACTCACCATCATCTATTCGTACATTCACATCTCCTTCCGCCCCCATACACAGTTACAACTTGCGCTCAAGAGTACGATGCGGTGCTCGAAGGTGACAATCGCGTTCGGGTGCAGCGTGCGGGCTTGATCCAGGACTAGAAGCTGTACCAAATTCATATTCCCCTCCACAATCTAACTTCGATTCCATTTCTCGAGAATCACAAACTCTTTCCGAAAATAAAATAATTATACTTCATCATAATGATCAATCCTTTCAAACAAATTGACAGACACTGAAATTCTTGTACACGAAAATCCATTCTATTTGCTATGTCTCACAGAACATTAGCTTTAAAGAGCCAACATAAATAATATTTCTAATTATTATTTAGAATTATTATTATTATTATTCAACTATCATCAATGATAGTTATATTTCTAATTAATTTAAAAAGTTCTTACTGTCGACTAAATTTTAAAACTAAATTTTAAATGTGTATCTACGTTCGTAATGATATTTTATCTTCTCAATTGTCAGAATATGAGAACTTCAGCGTTGATAGCGTGTTCGAATTTTCTTCAGTTAATTTGACCGACATAGGTATTATTATTTTACGTATTTATAGACCTCCTCAATCAGATCTTGACATATTATTTCGGAATTTTGAGATTATTTTAAAACATATTACATGTAAATCCAAAAAATCTATCGTTATACATGGTGATTTCAACATAGATATCCTGAGTGGTTCCGATTATGGAAATTCACCCATAAATCGATTCAAGTATCTTATCGACTCCTTCAATCTCGTAACTACGATAAACAACCCCACTCTCCAATCCAGTTCACCTCAAACATTGCTATATCAGATTATGTCAACAATGAAATCTCGTATTTCTCTGAAGTGTTCTGTGTCGGATACAGCGATCACCTTGCGCAAGTGTTGACCATTAAAGATACACTGAAACTACATAAGAACACTTACAAGAATTCTAGACAGTTTAACGACACCAATTTTGCCATATTTACAAATTCTTTGCGTAAGGAAACTTGAAAAGATGTTAACATTTGCCAAAACACCGAAAACAAATTCTATGTATTTATTTCAACATTCCTAAAGCATTATAACTGTAGCTTTCCAATGAAACGCAAAGAAATACAATAGATGTACCACCCAAGGAATAAGAATTTCTTCCATAAACAAACACCGTTTATATTATCTTTCAAAACTCTATACGCAACCACCAGAATTCCGTGATTATTTCCGAAAATATAAGTATTCTCCGAAAAGCAGTCTATGCAGCTAAAGTTAGGAAACTGACAGACTGATACTAAAATCGAAGAAACGGACGAAAACCATGTGGAATATTGTTAAAAATTACACGTCACCTAAAAATCGCGAAGGAAACATTTACCTATTAAACGATGGTAAAATCGTATAAAATCCACTTCACATCGGAAATTTGTTTCAAGGTCCCAAGATTCAATTGACGACCGTATACACTTTTTCTTGTATTGAACGAAATGTCTTCCTCCACATCAGATTGCAAAATGGTTCTTTTTGCCGCTGACACTAATCTACTATTTGAACATACCAATGCTCAAAACGTTTTGTCTAACCTCTCGGCTTGGTTCCATGCAAATCGCCGCTTTGTAAACACTGACAAAACAGTGTCTATGTCATTTCACAATAGTATCATAAAATCTTTACCCCAGGTTTCACTTTTGTTAAACGGAACACAATTAAAAACTTATACAAAGTTTTTGGGTCTTCATATTCAAGACAATGTGAAATGGAATAGTCACGTTTTGAAAATCTTAATTCCAAATTAAGTAAATTGTGTTAAGCAATTCGAATCTTAGTTAATACTCTTAGTCCACATATTTCCCGTTGCGTATATTTTGCAAATATTTACTCCCATTTACTATACGGCGTCATTTTCTGGGGCAGAGCGTCCAAACTTTTAGAATTCAAAAGAGGATTGTTCGAATAATTTGTAAATCTCGCCCCCGAATCTCTTGTAAACCTTTTTTCGAGGAATTAAATATCTTAACACTTTCCTGAATTTATATTTATGAAACGGTCGTATTTGTTAAGACCGAATTACTAAAGCACCACCCTTGTTTCATACAAAACAGTTTTGTTCACGAACACAATACTCGCAATAGGAATAATATTCATCGTCCGAGAGTGTAAACCGCGCTTTGCCAAAAAGGGCTGTATAATTCTGGAATCGTTCTATATAATTCTCTGCCCCAAAAAATAGAAAATATTATTAAATTTAATCTCTTCAAATCTGCGGTTAAAAGCTGCCTTTTTCACTGGAAAAGAATTTATTGATTTTCTTAAAAATTAAAGCCGTTTTTTTCTTTATCACGCCATTGTTGTAGTACTTTCAAAATATTTGACAACAGTTTCAAAACTATTTTACTGCATGCTAGTATTATGTCTTATTATTCAAATAAATTTAGTTGTATATGTACTCAACCCTGGCACGGTTATGTTCATTAAATCTGCAGCCCCATCATGGCCCGGGTTTTTCTCCTGTTTTCCTTCGGGTAGAGGCGAATTTTTTTAAAGTCTCGCTTGGTTCTTGCCTAGAGACGGCATTAATTGATATAATTATTAGCAAGTTTAGTGTTATTTGAAAATGAATTAACAATTCTTTCTGAATGATTTATAACTTGATAATAATACGTACTTGTGAAATAACTTTTCTATGCTAAATTTAATATTTGTTGTTATTTGTTAATACTGGAACATGTGTCAAACAATGTTTTATCGTTAGGAGTATGTTGAAATGTTATATCTCCCTTTGCCGTAGGGCTCTTGATCGGAATTGATGGGATGGTCTCTTCCTTGCTTCCGGAGAGTAAATTAATTTATTGTCATCCATGTGGTCATGTGCAGTTTGTGACTGCTTTTTTGACAATGAAGTTTATTTATTATTTATACTAAAATGAATCAGTTTCCCAGGTTTTGGAAACTTAAATGAGCAATGGGAAAATACTTAGGAGTACCACCATTTTTTACCTTTGTTTTACTTCATGATCACCACATGAAACTAGAGTCACACGACGCCAATTTTATTCAGATGCGGACGCATGCTTCTACATTTATTTAGTCTGAACTCGATTCGAACTTTATTCTTTGGTTTAGTTGAATTTGCTGCTCCACAGGTTACTCCGATTCAAATTGTCCTTATTACGCATTGCATGAAACGCGTTCCCATGACAGTTTTTGCGCGTTTCATGTTATACGCAGTGTGGACGCACCTGTGTAATTAGATTCGTTAATAAAAGAATCTGTTTCATTGGTGGTCATCGCGCCGAATAGTATCCGGATCTAGGTGAGCGGCGAAGGGGATGACCCTCCCTCCTCCTGGCTTGAAAATATTAAATATTTAATGTCTATCATTTCACATTTAATAGGTTATATAATACTTCAATATGAATTTTCATGGAAAAGTACATTTTTAACAGCGCATAATTTGCTTCTAATAAAAGTAGACAAAAAGTGCGATAATTTCGAAACGGCGTGGCGGTGCGGGTCACTGGGAAACTTCAAATCATCCCTTTTATTCGCTGGATTCTATCGTTTTTATCTTTGTCGAATGAGTCAATATATTGTTAATGATACTTGTGTAATTAATATTGAAAAGTGTTCGTGCGCTCAAAACTTGATTTGCACAAGTATATGCTATTTCAACATTAAGGAATGTTTTGTGTAAGTTAGAAGAAATAATGGTTCAAACTATTTTTTGCTACGTAATAAAATATTTTGAACGGTTCGAGTATGTAAAAAATTATATGTTCATTAACGGTCATCGTGCATGGAGGGCGGGGCAGCCTTATTAGGTAAACATCTTCATTCCAAACTTTTCTCAATAGTAACAGTTTGATGGATGGCCACGCTTCAATGATGATAGATAAATAACATTTTTAAAACAAATTACTAAGTATTGTTGAACTGTCTCCGTAAAAATTTAAACAATTATTCATGCTATTGTCTCATAGGTTATAAGTCTCTTGATTATAAACATCCTTCCAACGAGTACGAGTAGCTTTTCGCGAATACTTTGTTCTCACGCTCATATAAACAGAGCTTCTTTATTGACCTAGAGGAACCTCTTCAAATGAGAAACATACACACACCCTCTTCTCCGATGGATAGTCTCTCCAGTAGTCTTCTTCCTGAAACCGACCGCTCATAAAATAATTTCTTACGAATTTCTGCAAGTATCTTCACTCGCCAAAAGTGTTTCGTTTAAGCAATTCCCCAGGGCGAACAGTTTTTTCGTAAAAAATCATATGGCCATTTTGAAAAAGTTATTAATGTACCTAACTTAAGCAAGAATTTTTCAACAAGTGCAGCTGCCCTCAAGTTCTTTCTTTGGACTTCTCCCTTCTAACTATAAGAGTGTTATCCTTTTTTTGTTCAACACTAATACAAGGAATTGCGTTTTAAATTTTCAACGTGAGAGTGATCCCAAACATAGTCGTACATCTAATATTATGCAATCGATTTGATTTTGTCGTAGTTGATAATATTATGAAAATGGCACGAGGGCAGACCATAGTGCCAAAAACGCTGCCCCGAGAAACATTTTACTCTGCAAATTCAAAAAATGAAAACGGAGTTCAAATGAATAAATTTTTCCAACCAATCATCTAATTGGGCCATCCTCAATGTACCCAAATTCTGTCATAGCAATCTTTGCGAGACCCATATAACGTTTTATTTACTTCCTCAGTGTCTCTAAAAAAGTATAAATGGATCATGAAATAAATTCCTTTTATTTTGAAGTCTGAAATAAAGGATTTTTGGAGTCGTACTTCATGAAAATTGAATTGCTCAAGACTCACAAAATATCTCAGTTTCTCTTAGATAAATTTATTCATTTTCGTGGAAAACAAATGAAGGCCACATGCAATAACAACAAAAGTTCTATTTATGTTTAAGAAGAAAAAATTATGGAAATTAAAAAATCTTCGAGTGGTAGAAGACATGCGTTGCAGGAGAGCAAAGAGCAAAATTATCTTCGCCAAATATTATCCCAATCCTTTTCAAGATTTTTCTCCAAAAAGAAGCAAAAGCATCGTACAATATGGAAAGGTTACTTTAATGACGCTTAATATGCCTTTGTATTCTGTTATGTATGGTTTTTGTATGTGTATATTTCTACTATTCCAGTTACAACCTGAATTCCTTGAGAAACTTCAAATCGTGTCACAAGTGTTGCTTCGTATACTGAAAGATTCCCAGGAGCAAGTTGTAGAAAATGATTTCTCCATTTATAGTGGGATGTCGGGAATTGCACTTTTGTATCTCCTGCTAGCGAAGAAATACAAGTGCTCCCATTTTCTACAAGTATGGGTATTACTATTTAAGTGTATTTTCACGCTATAGCTCAGCGGTTCTTAAAAAGTTGTTTACGGATCCAGAAGGAATCCGAAAATATCATTCAATTTCATTCGTTTTCAGTTCGTTCAGAAGGAAAATGAAGAAAATAATTCACTTTTCAAAATTTTCACTAGTTGCTACGCACTGTAATACTAACAACTATTTGTATGAAATTGAAACTGCGTTGAATTGATGGCTTAAACACATTTGTAATGTAGACCGAAAACAAACCTGCTAGAACACCTAGAAAATTGGTATTCGTAATTTTAGATCAGCAGAGTCTATAAGTGTAGTAAAACTTTTGATTTCATGATTAACATTTAGATTTCAAATATTTATAAATATGGATTTAGAGGGATCAAAACATATATTTCACCAAGAATTCTATTAGTGTCTTGAAGAGATCCGCGAGAATGCTGATATATAGTTTTGGGATGCTTGTGAGCAATAAATTCTAGAATAGCTGTTATAATTAATAAGTAATGATTTATGTAACGTATGATTTGTTTTCAGGTTGGTTTAGACCTAATAAAAAAATACTTCAATAATGGCGATACCTTGAGTGTCAGTTTTTTGACTGGAATAAGTGGTACTCTGGGTTTAGGTGCGGTTATGTACCGGAAATTAGGAAAAGTACAAGAATCTGAGGGATTGATTGAAAGGTTTGGGGTACTAACGTTATTTTTTCAAGGATGAAATTTTTATTGAACATATAACGAAATTATTATTATACAGGATCATGGGTTTGTTACCACATGTTGTGGACAATAATTCCTTTATCTCCGATGATGTATACTGTGGCAGAGCGGGGTATTTATATACTCTTCTATTTATCAATAAACATATTGGAGCATTACCGATACATTCGTCTGCTATAAGAAAGGTGAGTGTCTTGCTCTTCCATTTACAGGATACCTTTCAGTAAATAGCTGACTTGGTCATACGGAGACTAGTTAATAGTAGATTCAAACGAAGAATATTCAGGTGTCTTTACAATTGGTCATATAAGACCTAGTTGACTAAACGTTTCAAACATCCCACAGTTTCGAAATTTGGTTCGGTTATCCCATTGAGACCTCCGAACCACTTTTTGAAATTCGATATACATTTTTCTTTATTTATTTTTTAAGCGATTTTTGGCGAACTTTCAATTGGGCACAAAGGTGAATAGAATTATGTTTAGATTTCTTCTTATACTTTTAGCGATTTAGAAGGAATAGTTGTACAAAAATTAACATTTTCACACTGGCAAAGCAGCGGGTACTCGGCTACTATAGTACGAGGGGGATCCAAAAGTAACGGGAATCGTAGTGCTGCTCATCGGATACTTCGAGCACCAGGTTGCGCTACTAGGGAGCTGATGTAGAACCTCTTCTGAATCAGGATCCCTCCTACCAAGCGGCGTCATCATACAACAACGCATGTGGTTTGTGTGACGGTTCTTTGTACGTCTCTGTAGAGCACTCGTGACACGAAAAAATGGCTGATTCTCACGAACAACACGCGGCTGTGAAGTTTTGTTTTTTACTAGACAAGAACGCAGCGGAAACTATTGTGACGCTGCAAACAGCGTACAAAGAACATGCTCTTAGTAAAACNCTTGGTTTAAAAAGGAGAGAAATGGCCATTGAAGATCAGCCCTGTTCCGGTAGTCCTTCAATTGCTCGAAAAGAGGACGTCGACAATATCCGTAATCTCGTGAGTGAAAATCAACGCAAAGACAAAAGACGGACTCAGACTTATCCGGATTGTCCTAGAGCTCAATTCAGCGCATTTCGATTGATGATTTGGAAATGCGAAGATTGATAGCAAAGGTTCGTGCATCGTGACAAGGCTCCCGCGAACACGGGTCTCAGTTTGTGGTCTCAACGAAGAAGGCTACCTAGACTCACGCACCCTGTTTGCGATATTTAGATCCCTGGATCTTCTTCCTCTTCCCTAGGATGAAAAGGGACTTGAGAAGAAAGCACTTTCGCCGATGTCGACGACGTAAAACGCCATGTCACGACGACGCTAGCAGTTATGGGAAATTTTAAAGGTGCTACCAACACTGAAATTAACGTTTGCACGAGTGAATTAGTGCTAACGGAGAGTACATTGAAGGCGATAATAATAATAATNTAATAATACTAAATTTATTGTCAAACAAGCAGTACAAACTGCGTGTGACCACATGAAAGACAATAAACTAGTTTACTCTTCGGAAGCAAGGGACCATCCCATCAATTCCGATAAAGGGCCTAAGGCAGAGGCGGATTTAAAAATGTCAGCAAAAATTCCTAGAAAGGATAAAAAGTTAGTTACGTGTTATAATTCTAATAGAATGTCAATATGTTTGTAATTTAACGCAATTTTTTTTTTACATATACGAATTATTATCGAACTATATATTATTCTGAATATAGTGCTTATAAATCATAATTGAAATAAAACTAAATTCACGATTTATTGTTTCAATACACGCACCCCTAGAAAAGACCTAGAGAACCTGTATAAGAAGTCCGCCTCTATCCGAAGGAAAACCGGAGAAAAAATACACGCAACAGAATTAATGTACACAACCGTGCCATGAAACTAAATTAATATGAATCATAAGACACAACACAATCATGCAATAAAATAGTTTTTGAAATTGTTATAAGTTATTTAAAAAGTACTACATCAACGGCGTAATAAAGTACAAGACGGATTTAATTTTTATTCAAATCAATAAATTCTTTTACATTGTAGAAGCACTAGTTCAGGAGGTAGCTTGTAACCTCGGATTTGAAGAGATTCATTTTCATAATATCTTTTATATTTTTGGGGACGGAATTATAGAGAACGATTCCCGAATGATATGGTCCTTTTTGGCAAAGAGTTGTTGACACTCTCGGACGATGAATATTATTCCTATTGCGAGTATTGTGTTCGTGAACAAAATTGTTTAGTATGAAACAAGGGTGGTGCTTCTGTAATTCGATCTTAACAAATATGACCTTTTCATAAATATACATTCAGGGAAGTGTTAATATATTTAATTCCTAGATTTACAAATTATCCGAACTCTGCTCTTCTGAGTTCTGAAAGTTTCAATTCTCAGACCGAAATTACCCCAGAAGAAAATGTCGTAAAATTAATGTGAGTAAACATTTGCAAAATATATGTAACGGGAAATATGTGGACTACCTACGTTAACTAAGATTCGGAATGCGTAACGAAATTTGTTTATTTGGGAATTAAGGTTTTCAACTTGACAATTTCATTTGAGGTTGTCTTGAATATATAGTCCTAAGAATTTTGTATTCGTAACAGTTTTTAATTGTGTTCTGTTTAAAGAAAGAGAATCATGGGGTAAAGATTTTGTGATACTATTGTGAAATGAGATAGACACTGTTTTGTCAGTGTTTACAACGAGACGATTTGCATGGAACCAAGCCGAGAGGTTAGACAAAACTTTTTGAGCGTTGGCGTATTTACATAGTAAATTAGTGTCATGGGCAAAAAGAACCATTTTGCAATCTGATGAGGATGATGACATGTCGTTCACGTACACCAAAAAGAGTATAGGGCCGAGAATTGAACCTTGGAAAACTCTGCGAGTTAGTGGCATTGTTTCTGAAAGGCAATGCTGAAGTACTTTTTTTAAGTATAGGATATTTCGATCTTTTAAATAAGAAGTTAGCCATTGATGTTGAAGTCCACGAATGCCAAAAGATTGTAATTTTGAAAGGAGAATTTCGTGATCGACGACATCGAATGCCTTGAATAAGTCAAGAAAAACACCCTGAGGATTTTCTTCACGGTCAAGAGATGTGGTAACTTCGTTAAAGGAAGAAAATATGGCACTTGTATTGGAAAAGGATTTCCGTAAACCATGTTGATCGTCAGGGAGAATGTTATTTTCCAATAAAAAATGTAGAAGTATATAGAAAAAATTTTATAGAATTTTTGAGAAAGTGGGTGGTAGAGCTATTGGTCGATAATTTCCAGCATTGTATTTGTTTCGTTTCTTGTGTAAAGGTTTTACTTTAGCTCTCTTAAAAATGTTAGGAAATACCCCTTCCGATAAAGAACCATTAAAAATATTTATGAGTTGATTTAATATAACGTGGGACGAAAATAAAATGGGGTATATCGTCTATGCCTGTTGAAAATTTGCTTTTTAATGAGCTGATGATTCTCACGACTTCACAGGCATTAGATTCGGAAGCGATCATAGAATTGGGTACGTGAGTGGATAAAATTGGAGGACATTGATTTGGACCCAACTTTGAATGCGGTTAAAGTTGTTTTTGGAAAAAAATATAGTTCGTGCATTTTATAAAGAAATTCCCGTAATTTTTGGGTCCTCCCGGGTATATACGTGGCCTTCTCTCAAGAGGCAAATTCATTCATCAACGCAGAGAAAGAATTAAAAAATTGAAATTTTGAAGGGATGTTGCTTTTGTATTCTAAAAGTTTACTAAGATATAATTTTCCGAAATTAAAGTTTTAAATATTTGGTGAATCAATAATGCTCATTTCTCTAACAAAATAATAGTGATTGTTTTGCTATTATCATATGTAAATACATGTCTATTGGTTTAATAATATTGCTATTATTAGTACATTCTTGTTTGAAAATGAAGATGTTGGTCTATTTTATGAACCATAACCGTATTTTTTTGGGACCATAGTTCCTTTCGTTCATGCCTAAGAGTACTTTGCGTAAGACCACGAATTATTTTCGTGACTATTGAGATTTTAAGGTTGTTTCAGCTATACTTAGATCCGGCAGAGAACGAGCGGAGAGTGAAGGACTAAAGATACCTTTGATGTATGTATTGTTCGATGAATATTATGTGGGGGCCGCACATGGCATGGCTGGAATCTTACTCACATTGCTACAGGTATATAAGACTCTTATTTCCTTACTATTTAGGGCTATTTTTAAAAAATGTACAATGAACTCCTTTTATTGATTAAATATTTTTATGAGTNTATATATATATATATATATATATATATATATATATATATATATATATATATATATATATATATATATATATATATAACATGTGTGTTTAAGAAATGGATAATTAGCAACTATAAATTGTTTGTCCTATACATTTAATAGTCCCTTCTCATATATATAACAGGAAACACTTTATTGGCCGAGTCAGTGTCTGTTGTGAATATGTTGTGACACGTAACATATTGTGCGTTCGTTCATAATTCGCAAAATTATAAACTTCGGAGAAATATTTTTTAAAATGTATAAAATACTTATAATGCAAATGTAATGAAAATTGTTCTGACAATGAAATCGAAATGAGGAGAAGGGATTATCCTCGTGAAATTTTATTGTTTGAAAACTCACGTAAGAAAAACATAAATATCTCACGTAAGAAAAACATGCTTAAGGATGTTAAGTCTTGACAAAATTATTTAGGAGATAACAAACGTAAACACTGCAGCATAAGTTTCTCTTACTTTTAGAATTTAAAAAACCAAATTTCTAATATTTTTCTAAAAATAATGCCTCAGAGTTGATATGTTTTCACGTAAACATTGGGTTACAGCATAATGAGAAATTTATTTATGCATTTCCTCTCTCAATTTTCGTTTCTCTCAGCTTCCGGAGCTATAACTCAATGAACATGTAAATGAACTGAAAGGAAATACACGCAATAAAATAAAAAAATAAATTTATTGTCAAAGAAAGCAGTTGCAAACAGCACATGACCATGTGAAAGGCAATAAACACTTTCATCTGAAGCAAGCAAGGGACCATCCTATCAATTCCAATGGGGGAGAAATATTCAAAGGTACATCCTGTGATCCGCGAGGGTATGTTGAAGCTAAAGAGATTGATTATCGATGAGAAAAGAGGGAGGAGAATGCATAAGATTTTATTAAGGATATAACAAATACTAAAACGTATATGAACCAGTATACTCTCTTTCGTTGCAATACTAACTTCTCTATTGAATTGTGTTTCGCATATCTTTCTAGGCCAGAAGCTATATGTCTCCCAATGAACTTCTGCTCTTCGTGAAACCTACCATTGATTGCATCATGGAGATGAGATTATCTGGAGGAAATTATCCTCCTCTGATTGGAGTTAATGATGCTTCCTACGTTCAGTGGTGCCATGGAGCGCCGGGCATGGTTGAATTGTTCACTCTCTCTTACGAAGTACAGCTTTCGTTAAATCCTTTTAGTTGTTAAGGAGCTAAGTGACAACCTTGTTCTTTATTGGGCACTAACAGTTTTATTGGGTGAAAATTTGGTTGTGAAAATACCAGTGTTGCTTTCAACATCTGATGGACTTCTTATTTATTGTCTGCCTAAACATTTTTAGCCAATTCATAACGGGGTTGGCTCTCGGTCGTCAGTTAATAGAATAGAGAATTTTCGGCTTATCAGTAATATTTATTACATACTGGAATATATTTAGAATTAGGGTAACAATTTTATAATATTGAATTTAACATATAAGAAAAACATATAATGAACATATACAAATTTCGTTAATACGATTTTTTTCTTTTCTTTTAAACAATTAACTGCAACTCCACTTGTGCACCTTAGGTGGTGCACTTGTTTTTATTGTCTTTATTTTTTGAACGTAATTTCCAGTCAATTTTCTCTTTTTGTGGCGTTTGACACCCCCCTGCAGTTATTAGCACTTGATTCGAATATTTTTTCAAAATGTTAAGAAGATCAACAATTATATAATATTAAAAATTTAAATAATCAATTTTCGACAAAAATTAATATTTCAGAATGCTGAAAAGTAACAAATATTGAATATGGAAAATTTAACATCTACTTATGAACCAACACTTACACCACAAAGGCTGATTCGTATTTGATAATTATCATAAATACTTAGACATACACCTATTGAATATGGACTTTGAATTCAATAACTTTATTTTTTTCAAATAACTTTATTATTATTTATCAAAAGATAAAGACCACCTGAGGTGCACAAGTGCAATTGTAGTGAATTGTTTAAAAGAAAAGAAAAAAAAATCGTATTAATGAAATAATTGGTACATGTTCATTATATGAGTTTTTACTTGAATACTAAATACAATATTATAAAAT
>NNCF01127836.1:554226-592839 GCA_002313205.1 Laupala kohalensis | reverse complement strand
GATATATATATATATATATACTCTATACATTGTGTTCCAAAGTCGCCGATAATGAGTCGTATTACATATATGGCGCCGGTAACGATCACTGTATTTTACCTAAATTTTGGGTGAAGCAAACAATATTTGTTATGAAATAGAAACCTTCAATGCAATAGATGAATGTAGTTTTTTAAATTTTCAACCAGAAGACTCATTTGTGTTCCCTATTTCGGATTCGGCTGACGGCGAAACCTGGGCACTCTGTACACGACCTTTGTATAGATTTTCTCATCTTTTTTGATTCCATAATATATTTTTTATGTAACCCTAAAATTCTGGTTAATGGTTTGTATGTCGAGGAGACATTTATTAACAATTTAACCATCTTAGGTGTTTAGAGATGAACAATACTTGAAAACCGCCATTAGATGTGGGGAAATAGTGTGGAAATATGGAATTTTGAGAAAAGGATATGGATTGTGTCATGGAGTGGCTGGGAATGCGTACACATTTCTCAGGTTATACAACACTATAAAGGAACCTCGGTATCTCTACCGAGCATGTAAATTCGCCGAATGGTGTTTTTCCTATGGAGAGTATCAGAATGAATCTGTTATAGCACCTTTATCCCTCTTCGAAGGTAAATAATTCAAGATACATATTATAGTATATACTAAAAGCAATAAAGAAACTTATTTTAATAAAATTTATTTCGATATGTGTTTGACCACAAAAAAGATTGAATATGATTATGTCATTGTGCCATAAATAAAATTGTTACTTAACTTTGACCATTAGTAGAACTTACGAATACAATAAACCTTTAAGAAATAAAATTGAGTGGGTATGCACTAATACGATTAGTGTGCCCGTTATTTTATTTCACAAAAATCTCTCGTGCGTGAGATGGTGGAGATGTGATTATATTAGTATCTTTGTTGCAGGAATTGCTGGTACAGCGTACTTTCTCTTTGATTTATTAGAACCTGAAAACGCATCATTTCCAGCGTATGCTTTATAAAAGTCCCACTGTATGAGATGTGGAGCAATCATTCCCAGAATTGTATAATTGAGGGAAAGAAGACATCTCTAATGATGAGACACAGTTTTCATTGTTGTTCAAGGAAACATCAATATTTGAAGTAGTGCCGATACATATGTCTGATTACGATACATAGGATGCCAATGGAAATGTTTAAGAGGAAATACCTTTAATTGAGAAGACTCTTAAGAGGGAAGAAGGAAAAAAATTGTAAAGAAGACTTTATTGTAATATTTTTGTAGTTAAATTGTTTAATTTTGTACGTCAACCTTTTTATTAAATCTTAAGCAAAATTTGGTTTAATATATTATTTAGGAAATTTTCTTTTTTTAATAACGTGTCAACAGTGTATATATCAAGTTAATTTTGTTAGATATTACATGTTTTGTTTTAATATAAGTAATACAATATATTAATTTTCAATGTATATTGCGGCCCTAGTTGCGTTCTTACTCGCTCACGGGCACTGGACAGTGGCCGAACAAAACCTGGGTCACCCTGTTAAATGTTTTTGAGAAGCTTTTTCAAATTAACCATTAACAATTAACGATGATTTACAAGAAATCTAATGTATTTATACGTTACACGTGCAACCACTTTACATTCAAACTTATATTATTAATTTTACAGTTTTAATGGAACATTTTAGAACGGGGTTGGGGGAGGCAAGATGAAACAAAGTTGAACAAAAGTTGAATTAAAATTTTGAAAAATGATTATCAATGATATAGCTTTTAAATATATATGGAATAGGTGATTCATTATTGGCGTATTTAAATATTAAATTAAGTTGAGTTGTCTCGCCAACCATTTGTTTATTCATAGAGTCGACTTTCGACCGCATAGCGGCATCCTAAGTACATTTTACCATCTAACACATATCCTCCTAAATTATATGGGCTTCCAAAACTTAACGAAGAAAATATCCCTATTATAACACATTAAATTCAAACCTGTAAATTCAATACTAATTTCACAAGACTTAATTCCTAAAATCAAAAATACACCCGTACCTCCAAACGCAAATCTTGTTTCTTTCGATATCAGTACCCTCTTTCCTAACACACCTATTTCAGAAAGCATGCAACTTCTCCAAAATTTAGTGGATAAGAAAACATCATGTCCTGTTCAGGTACGCATGGAACTTACTACCCTCATTTCTGCTTGCCTGGACATCAATTACTTTCAATTTAATGGCCCTTTCTACAAACAAAATCGCGGTCTACCTATGGGAAATACTCTTAGTCCGTTATTAGCGGAAATGTTTATGGATCTAGAGAAACATAAACTTTTTAATTCACAACACCCACTCTCTAAAAACCTGATGTACTGGTACCGATATGTTGATGACGTAATCGCATTGTGGACGGGAACATTCCGACAGTTGGAACAGTGCATAAAAATTTTTGAATACCAGACACCCCAATTAAATTTACCACAGAAATATAAAAAGATAAAATTCTGAATTCCTCGACTTAAGTATCTCTGTTAATAACAACCACCACTCTTTCAATATTTTCAGAAAACCCACTCACACTATCACAGTCATTCTTCAGTCTTCAACACATCCTGTTAGTCATAAACACGCAGCATTCCACTCCGTGATTCATCGACTTTTTAACACCCCTCTCTCTAGGCAGAACATTCTTAAGGAAATAGCAACCATCAAACAGATTGACACAGCCAATGGTTACAATACATCGTTTATCGATAAACTGATTAACAGGAAAATTCAAAAACTTCACATTCAATCCCACATATCACTTACACATATTTTTCATGAACGTCAGTCATTCATGAGCATTCCCTATCTCGCCAACATTTCACAACAAATAGTAAACATTACTCACAAAAACTCAAATCTCATCGTTACCTTTTATACAAATAATTCACTGAGGAAGCAACTATGTAATACCAAAGATCCCACCCCTACTTCTGAGAACAGCGGTGTTTACATGCAACAATGCGGAGACTGTGACGCGTTGTATGTCGGTCAGACGGAGAAAATTCAGCACACGTATAAAAGAACATATAAATGCATGGGCACATAACAAAAACACCTAACACTTCGCCTCACATTTAATAGAAACAGGACACTCATTTGACCCCCAAAACAACACATCAATACTTGAAATACTATACAGATTCAAATTAGAACATTTACATATACAGAAACAGATCAATAGTAACATTTTCATTCTTAACGAACAAACAGATTTTCAAATTTCGCCATTCACCACTGTTCCTAGATTTTCTTCCTCCGCCACCCCTCACCATCCCCCACACCCTGCAGAGGTCGTTTGCCTACTTAAGGGACCTTTAGTCAACCGCCGAGTGTATTTGCCACTTTCCTTGTCCAGAGGAAGGTTAGTACGGTCAATTTTCTCGCCTAGTGTCCATTAAATGTCTATTTTCTGTTTATTTCTGTGTAATTTATCTCTATTTGTATAAATTAATTTTAGTTTTAGAATTCTGAAGATGACCGCTATGCGGTCGAAAGTCGATTCTATTGTAACATCACACCTCAAGCCCTGATGCGATGTTATTTTTTCTTTGGTAGAAGCGGGATCCACATAATTACCAAAATCCCTATGGTAGTTTTTGTCGCTGCCACCAGCCCAGTTTCCCAGGCAATCCAACACACGTGTAATAACAATAAATAATGATTTATTACAAATTAACTAGAAATCTGAATTTACAACAGAGACCAACTCCCAAAATCTGTTATTACACAAATACATCTTATAATCTGTTATTACACAAATAATGCTGTCAGAGAGCATTAATTACACTTGGTTAAATATAGTTGAAGGCAACTAAATAGTGAAAACCCTCAGATTATCTGAACCTTCCAAATTATAAGTTGTTTTCCCCAACAACTAACTGATACTAGTTACCACCCTCGCAACTAGTAATGACTTCATTAAGACTACCGCAACAACCTAACGAACATCTGGTCTCCGCGACCTAGTCTTAGCTCAGTCACATCTTAGTGCTGACGGATCTCTACATTCCCGCGTAAAGGTCGACTAGGATCTTCACTCCTCCCAATATATAGTAGAAGAAGTCACGTGATTAGCAAATAACCACGCCTTCGCCAACACACCTTGCAAACACTCTTTTTGTGTCACCCCTTTGGCTTCTAGGAACGCAGAGGCTGCGCCGTAGAGGACGAACCGCCATGAGCGTCACCTAGGTGCTTCGCAAACACCCTTTTCGTTGTTCTATATTCGGCACGTACTTCATTCATTACTTCGTAGGATTCTTCTTTTCTTTAGGTACACCTAAATTCCAGAGGGGCAACGTCGCCGGCCGCATTCTCGGAATAAACTTGTACGTACCTTCCTTAAAAGTGAAAGGTGTTCGTTCAAACAGTATCTCAATAACTGAAGAGGCTAGGGTGGGTCCCAAGCTCGTCGCATTTCCGTCTTAGCGCCGACCGGCCACTTATTGTAAGATTCTTAAAAGCATCCGGCTTGGAAAATGTAAAGAAATATTAATATTTCACAAATCGATGGCATGTCCTGGCGACGACGTTACACTGTGAATAAACAAATGGTCGGCGAGACAACTCAACTTAATTTAATCTGATATAGCTTTTATTTTAAATAACTGTATTATACAGAATATTAAAAAAAACTGTATTATACAGAAACTAATGTAACTTGTACAGATAATATGATGAAGGATTAGTTAGGTGTAGTACCTTGGGGCCCCGTTGAAAACGATAAGTTCTGTTTGAGGAAATTTTTATGTAAGTAAAAAATCATGTGTCATCGGAACAGTAGTTTTGCCATATTTATAAATACAGCAAATTTTTTAGACATTGTTGGTAATGAAACCGAAGGACATCTATAAAACATGTTCAAGAGGTAATTAGAAACAGTTAAAATAACTTTTTTGGTCTTTAGAATTCTGGACTTGGGAACCCCCTCGAGTGTCGAGTAATGAATATCGTGTGGTTATAAAATTTTTCACGAAATTACGTTGTGCGTTGTCAGAGATTCCCAAACTTCTTCAAACTGTGTGTGGTGAAGCGTCTGCTGCATATTTGACTGTGAAACAATGGGAAAAACTGTTAAACTTTGAAGAGAACCCCTGGAAGGCGACTCTCACAGCAATGCCCGGAGACAGTGATCACTGAGGAAAGTAACGCGATTTTCGAGGAAGAGTATTTATAGTTAAAGACATAACTTTAATGTTGAAAATAATTTTTAACAGATTGAGCATGTCGAAATAAAGAGCTCTTTGAATTCTATATGAACGAGGTTGGTGCGCGTAGTGTGTCCAAACTTCTTTTCACAGTGCAGAAGCCAGAACGTATCTTCGCGTTCGAGCTTTTTTGAGCATTACCTAGAAAACAAAAACACAGTTCTTCCATACATTGTCACCGACGAACAATGGCGGATCTGCACCCCTCCCATTGGACCTGAACTCTCAACAGATAAAGGCATACTTTGTAAAAGTGTTATCAGATATTTCACACACAAAATTTACATGTTATATGCAAACGTAAAACGAATTTGTAATCTAATTTCTGTGTATAAGATGCACTTGTTGAAGCAACTCGCAACACTAGGCGTGTTTCATGTAGACGTAACTCTGCAATACTTGTATAAGCATTTACAGTGCAACTACGTTACCGGCAAGTTACGGCTAGCCTCCAATGCTATTAGTGTGTTGTGAGGAGACGACGTCTTTCTTTACGGGACCTGTACCTGTTTCACAAAGGATGGGACGGTCTTGATACGTTCGAAATGTGTCATTTTTACATGTTTCCAGCAAGCGGATTTCTATTCATTTATGGGATACCGTTTTTTCTTCTTTCCATACGTTGTGTAATCTCTATGTACGTTGTAAGCTATTTGTTATCTTACTAGTAGATCCTTCGTTTATAGATACTCGGATTAAGGCGGCGATTTAATGATGTTAATTATCTATTTGATGCGTTGATGTATTTTATATTTATAAAAATTGTGTTGTAAAACCATGATTTAGTGCCCCCCCCCACTTGATCCACCACTGCCGACGATGAGATCGTGGCTTTGTGACACTGTGAGCAAAAGAGTCCATGGAATAACTATGTGCCGGAGATTTGTTAACAAAACTGCGATCGAACGCTTTCTAAGCAAAGTCAAAAAATACTTTTCTGGTGAATTAAATTAACTAATTTCACATTTTGAAAATTAATTGCAATAAAGGGAAGTTGTATTGAAAATGAATGCATACATTATGTTTATTTGAACCGCCTTTCTTACTTAGGCCAGGTACTTGTGGACCTTACTTAGTAAATCTTTTGGTTCCGTTGTTTAAAAATCTGATAAGTTTCTTGAATTTTAAACTGGGAAGAAGAAAAGATTAAGCTAACCTTACCCAAAATTTCCTCTGTTGTCAAAACTGTTGTAATTTTTATACATAGTTTTAATCAACAATTTGTTAAAATTATTGATGTAGAATTAGAGGAGTTTCTGCTCTAATAATACGTACTATAAGAGAATAACAACTCCACTTCGTCGGGTAATTTTTTTTCCACGGCCAGCGTAATCGCTTTACCGGGAATGTTAGATTACGCGCAGTAGACGACGCCTGGTGATGTCCTGACCTCCGTTGAATCGGCTGCCGAATGATTGTCGACTCCAAGGAAATGAACCACAGCTCCACCGTTTGTTTCTTCAGTAACGAAAGTGTGTAACTAGCTTCCAATTATACAGAAATCTCAGTCAACAAGTTGTAATGTTTATTAGTTTAAACAATCTTAGAATTAAAAAAGGAAAACATCTTAGTATTTTCTCCATTGACTTTATTTATAATAAGGCCCCAACAATGTTATAGCATGTTGGAAAATTTGACATAATGTTTATGCATTCAGCTGCTGATTTTCGACTAGGTCTCGTCAAAATCACTGATTGTCGACACTGGGTTAAAACATTTTTTGTTGACCTGCGTTAAAACATTGACCTGCGTTATCATTAGGCAAAATATGGATGTCTTCGCGTATGCGAACGGTGATTTATACCGATATATATGCCAAAATATGCGCCAAAGTATTTGGGAATAATTGTATTTCAGGGTTATATAGGATTGTTTTAACTTTGAAGGAGATGTTTTAGTTGTTTATTAAAATTGTTATTGTTTTGTATTTTGTTTCTCTTGTATCGTATTCGCTATTAGTATTGTAATGGAGTATGTCATTCATTTTGGTTTACAATCACTGGGAATTGTGCATGATTTAAATGAACTTCGAATACTTTAGTTTCTGACAAGAACACTTCAGAAGATAATTCGTATTTATGTTCTCAGTTAACACAATGTGATCAGTGAGCACAATTATCTCAGTTAAGGTAATCCGACAGGGCGACTGGACTAAAGTAAACCCCAAAAATATTTCAGATGATAGTTTGAACTATTCTTTATCCAGTGCCGATAAATTTGTTTTACCTTACGCCACGAAATTCTGAATAATTTGACTTTAAATTAGTCTATGTATATACGGAGAAACTTGCGCGGAAGAATTCTTTTTTATCCTGACGCAAGTATCGGCTTTACATAGCTAAAAATAATAGTAAGTGAAATATGAACGCAGTGGCATTAAAATATTCATACATTCCGCAGCATTTAAAATAATAATTCAACAAAAACCGCGAAAATTATTGTTGTATCGGAAATGTCAGCCGCATCACGAGACTTTAGATAAAGTGATTCTCATTGAACAAAAGAGTCAAATGAAAATCTAAATTTATTATCATGTTTCAAATTCACAAAATAATTGTCCTCATCCAACAGTAGATCGAGAAAGCGAATTATTAATTAATTCGAACACCTTCGGTGAATATTTCGAAGTTTCGCGAATAGTTGAGATATTTTCGGTCTCCAGTTTGCAAAAAAAAGTAACACATTGAAAAATTCGTGAAGCCCATGAAAAGTGTTTATAAAGAACATATCTGTATGGTCTACGGCTAAGTGAAACTTACGACAACCGGGACTTGAAATCAAGACCTGCTGACCCGGTACCTACCAGGTGGTCTCGGATTCGAGTCCCGGTTCGTTTTTCGAGTACGTAGACTAGGCAAACTTTCCTCCCCGAGTTTTGTATTGTTGTATTTGTAAATGGGAAATGTAGCGTACTATTGAAGCTTATCTACATGGAGCGATAGGAGTTAGGAGTTGGGTGGTAGGTCATTGTTAGTAGGTGGGTCGCTTAGCTGGGTTTACCAACAACTTGGCCCACGTGGAGGGGTTAGTAGAAGTAGTTAGTTATTGATACTATTGAGGAAGGAAGGTTGGCTTTTCAGTAGTCACAGCTGTATGAACTTTTCACCAAATTTTCCGAACCCGGGATGACTTGGTGAGAAGCGAACTATTCTTTATGCCTGCGTCACCGGTGGGGCTTCTCCCCGAGTTTCGGAAGTTCTGAGATAAAAATATATCTACGTGTACTAAAATTTGGAGTTGATGCTTGTTTGCTTGATTAATTACTTGTTTTTACAAAATAAGATTTATGACATAATATGTGAGAAAAATTGGCATTTTCATGGATTTTCGCATACACAAAATACGTTGATACACACAAAAACAAAAAACAATTACTGCAACTTCCTAGTATTTGTAGATATTTCCTTTTCTTTGCTGTTTATTCATAAAATTCGGCCAATCCGTACGTTGAGATATGAGAGAGAAAACTCGAGTCTACATAATTTCTGTAGTGACTGTATGCGGATACCCGTAGCTCTCAAATTTTCCGTCGATCTCTTTAGATTCAAGATTTTCCACAATGCAGTCAATATTTGTCCTACACACTCAGAAAGTTGAAAAAGTAGATCATCAACGCCTGGGTTGTAAAATGTTATTGACTTAATAAAAATACATTGCTTGACGAACAAAAAGAAATGACATTTATCGAAAAACATTGTTGTTAAATAGTTGCATTTTCAATAAATAATCGTTCTCCAGTTGGTTACAAAGCGAATCCTGGAAATCTGGCGTCGGTGGGACCGTAAAGAAGATCTATCAAAAAATATGTTGGCCCAGCAATACCTGAAAGAGAAATCGTCATCAATGTAAGTCACAGTTAAGTGACATGTTGAGGCAGTAGAGGCCCACCAGTTAAAGAACTGGAGAATGTATACATCTCTTATTGACGACATTATAAAATTAAGGGAAACAACACACACTAGAGCGTAGCATAACGACATAATAAAAAATTACTAATGTTTATAGTTCTTACGGATTTGTCGTCAGAATCAAACATTTTGAATAGAACAGCTATCTAAACGATGTTCAATTTAAATGTTAATTGATTCTACTCTGTCATATGAATTACTAAGTCCAAAAAATGCTTCCTCGTAGCGTTTCAATGCTAATTTTTTCGTGACAAAAACCCAAAAAATAATGACTTCGACAGAAACGCGAGGTCTAAATCGAACCTATTCAAATACATTTTACAACATAGAAAAGAAAAAAAATGTACGTGAGGATGTAAAATATATAAAGTGAATAAATTTATAATATAGTTAATATAAGTTTTGCTTCAAAGTAGCTAAAATTTCTAGATTTGCAAAATCCACTGACGAACCTTGGAATACGTTTCATTAATGGAAAATGTACCGTGTGGTATAAGGTTAGCGATACCTCGTACCTTCATAAAGTGAATGGTCTGGCTCTCGTGCCTGGAAAGTTCCGTATGTTGTACACCACTCGGCAAATCTGCAGGCTCGATGGAGGTGAAGAGGTTTCTACAATAATGAAATATATTTATAACATAATGAAATATATTTTTTCAAAAAACTTTTCATTTTATACTTTCCTAAAATTATAAGAATATTTTAGTAAGAAAGCTTTGGAGGTAGAATTCTTGGACGTATCTACTGAATTAAATTTTCAGATTTTTATTTCATTTTATTATTATTATTATTATTATTATTATTATTATTATTATTATTATTATTATATTATGGACATTCCGTTATTCTTCAGTTCATTCGTGTAATACACTATGTGGAAAAGTCACTTTACCTGGCAGTATGGGGAAATAAATAACCAGAAATAAATATTATTCTTGTGAATCTTGTGATGTAAAAATCAAATTCCTTGTATTCTCGCGAAGATAAACATTCATTATAAAATAAAAACTCACGATAAAAAATAAATTTGAAAATAATAAAGGTTTACAAATTATTTCGATAGTTCAGAATAAGTGCACATCGGAATAGAATCAATCAGTTTGGATTTGCTTTTATTTTCACTTGGGTTTGGTCTGTTCGGTGGTGCTCTCTGGTTGAACTCCAGTCGCGCCATTCATTATGCGTTCGTTAAGGTAGCTCGAGTGAAACTTCCTCGTTTCACACTTTTTATCTCCTTTTATTTCTTTTAAAATTGTAGTAGCAATATTTTTCTTTGATTTTAAAATATTCTACTCTCTTGTAGAAATACTCTGAGCAGTTTTTATCACTTCTACGTTGAATATTTCAAACTCGACTCGTATTTTAGTAGGTGTCCCTAATTGAGCGACATTTCCATATAGTAGTTTTATGGGATATTTTACGACTTGTATCTCTTAATCTATTCCGTAACCGAGCCTCAAATTTTGGTGAGACACAGGGGTGGTATTCAGCAACAAAATTACAACTTGAAACTTAAATCTTGGATTTAGAGTTTTTATTTCAACTTACGTAAAAGTAAGAGGACGTTAAGGAAATGATACATTGATGTATTACGTTCACCAACGCGGATCAGATCTTTAAAAACGTTGATTAGTGACGAAGTTAATACAACTAGAATTAAACTATAAACAAAGTTTTATAACTTTTTATTGTAAATGTGGTCAAACCGTCTTTACTTCCTTGAATCCTTTTCTTTTGTTGATGACCACAAACTTAAAGTTGGATTTAATTGAAAAGAAAATCTGAACAAATTTCTTATTTGAATGAGAACGTTAAAAAATTCCTTATTATTTAAATACCCATAAATTATTTAAAATTTCTGATCAGGTTTTAATTGAAGGCAGTTCCCATTTCGAGAAGTTAAACAAGATTTTCATAGTAAATTGAAGACATTGTAACCTCCTTTGAAAATAATGAAATTACATCAACATTATTCCTATACTTTAATAAGTAATTTGAACTTTACCCTAGTATTTATTGTTAGATGTTCGTATCGGAGAAAACTAACGCAATCAATTTTTATCGGAGTCATTTCAACACGAGTTCCTTGGTCACAGAAAATTAAAATCCTTTCTGTGTGTGTGTGCGTTATGGCAAGTTACCTTTTACAATATGATCGTTATTTTTTATATTTTACCTTTGTGGCATTGTAAAGGGATAAAAATGCATATGCATTTCCGGCAGCCCCATGAAACAAACCGTAACTCTTCGTTAAAATGCCTCTCTTCCAAATAACTTCGCCACACTTCACAGCAGTGTCTAAGTAATGCTCTTTCTGGAATGTCTGAAATTAAAGTTGTTAATTCGAAACAAAATCAAAATAAGATAGTAAATAACTTCGTAATTAGGGAACAACTGTACTTGATACGCCAACGTAAACAAATGGATAATCCCTGGAGCTCCATTACACCACTGTACAAGACGATCAACTTTGTTTCCCAGTGAAGAAGGAAAATTTCCTGAAGGTAAAATGAGACATTCTAAATAATCTATAGTTGGTTGCACTAAGTTTTCCAAATCGGAAGGTTCCATATATCTCTGTGCCTGAAAAATCGAATTTTATTAATTTACTAATCCATTTCTCTTCTTATTTTACTCATAAATAATATTTCAGATCTAAAATGAATATTTAATCGATAATATTTATTTATTTATACGTGATACGTGACTGAGGACCCTCTTCCCTCTTTAAGTTTCGGTTAAGTAAATATTTCTATGAACCTTATAACAATTTTAAAATAATATCTAGTGGGTGCACAATTGGCCTAAAATCCCATTTTGGGCTATTTTTTCATTTCCCAGCTAATATCTACAACTCTTTCATTTAATTATCATCCCTCTTTGCTGCAGCTGGAGGGTGTACGAAAGAAAAGTGAAGTAGGGAGTCTGGCTTGTTGTGAGCATGGACTCCCAAGATGTCGTTAGAGTGGTGGATACGAGCATATATTGTGATGCTCGGACTGCTTCCTTCACCTTGCTGGAAAGCAAGCAGAACGCAAAACCCACAATCTCAAAGGAGCAGGAACATCCACAGGAGAAGGCGGTGGAGGTACCCTGAACTAAGCCCGGGTCACAGAAATAGCGTAAGCTGGAGATGAGTCTGGGCATAAGTCCGGAAAGGAGGCTATATGTAAACCCGGCAAAGAGGATGGGCCGAAACACAACCCGAAGTCCGGGGCAGAGTAGACAGCGCAACCTGGGGTGGAGAAGGGGTCTGGGGTGGGGACGGCAATTATCAGGCTAAACAGCATACAAAGATTAGCTTGTTTAGGAATAGCCTGGGCATCACTCCGCTCAGTGCCAACGAGGCACTTCTATGCCTACCTCCACTGCACTTAGGATTACCTGCACTGCCTTAAGGAGCTGGCAAGCATGGGCGCTTACCGCCTATGGTCACTCGATGGGTGGACCTCTAAGAACACACTTAAATGACACACATCAATCCTGACAAGACTCCAGGTAGAAAGGTCCTTGGCAGGAATGATTGGGGACCTGATGGGGTCCGGATACAATTTAGATTACAAATTTTCCGTTGTGATCCCCACGATAGAGGATTGGGTCACGGGCGTCAGGACTAGTCTCCAGGTTGGGGCCCACGTTTGGTTTACGGATGACTCACGAACGGGAGTGGGAACTTGTGTCGAGATCTGGGGACCTAATACAAGGCTCTACCTCTCTTACAGGATACACAACAGTTTTGCAGGCAGAAGTATTTGCTATACTGGTCTGCGTTAATTACATATAAAATATGTCTGTACTTAGAGGCCGCATTAATATATGCAGCGACAGCCAGGCAGTACTAGGGGCACTATATGCCTATAGAACAACATCCAAACTTGTGTGTGGCAATGCCAACGGATGCTAGACATACCTGTGAACGAAACCCAGTTACCCTTTGGTGGCTTCCTGGGCATATTGAAATCAGGGGAAATGAAAAAGCAGACGAACTGGCAAAGTTGGGATCTAAGGGACAGTTTGTTGGCCTGGAACCCTTCTTTGGAATTTCTCCACGAAAGGTAAAGCTGAAGTTCGTCAATTGGACACACCACTAACACCTCACCACCTGGAAGTCACAGAATATATCTAGGCAGGCCCACGAGTTAATTGCTGGACCAAGTCAAGAATATAAGAAGGTCCTATTAAACTTATGTAGGAGTCGTATAAGGAAAGTAGTAGGTTTACTAAAAGACCTCAATACCCTACGGAGACATTTACACATAATGGGAATCAGTCAGGATCCAATGTGTAGGAGATGCGGCATGAAGGAGGAGACCTCCGCGCATGTAGTCTGTTTGAGCGAAGCTCTTGCCCAAACCAGATACCGTCATATTTCCCGAACCTGGAGAATATCAGGAAGGCTAAAATCCAATCTTCGGTGTCCTTTACCGAGGCCCTGGGGTTGGAATAAACCTAACTGTACAAAGGGCCTTTTAGGTCTACATAGGGGGCTCCCCTAGGTGGGCCAACCTACACTATAATCTAATCTAACTATCCCTTTGAATATTTCTTGCCCAGAACATGAACATAGCGTGAACATCGTGCAACATAGCGAAGAATGTCATATCACTGTAATTTAGTGACTAAAACGTTCCTAGAATTTAGTGTTATATATACAGTATTTTTTGTGTGTATCAGCGTTGTTTGCTTAACATTTTCCTTGAAAATGAAATACAAGTCTGTCGCAAATTCTTACCAAAAAATTAAAGCAGAGCAGCCCGTGACCGCTGTCTCTTCAACAAAATCTTTTTAAACAAAAAAAAAGGTTATGGGGGAATTTTATGTGCATTTTCTCTATGGTAAAAGTTTCATTATCGACCATGTGGAAATGTCGCACTTTTATACGCCTTTGCTTGTCACTTGCTATACAGAGACTTTAGTGAAATATTTTACCTGAAGCAACTGAAAAAGAATTCCAGCCATGCCATGGGCAGCACCCAGATAATGTTTCCCTTGCCATGCGTATATCAAGGGAACATGTTTATCACCGAGTATGGCTCTATCTTTCCCTGACATGAGAATCGTCGAAATAACCTGAAATTTCAGGAGATTTATATTCGTATTTATGATTATGGAAGTGATAATAAATTAAGCACACTCATAAAACACATTCAGTATATTCGAGGGGAAGAAACTTTTACAGACTAACGCTCGCGCGTTGCAATAATTAATAATTTTAGCAAGGTGAACTTTATTTCCGATTTTCCTCAATAATTATCAACTAGTCGACTCGTCCCAGCTTTGGAATGGGAGGTTTTTTCTTGTGATGCGGCCTATTCTTCGTTATAATCCAGTGTGGACACACTATTATTTTACACCTTTTCCCCCATTATAAAGAAAAATATCAGAAATTCTAGAAAAACGTTTCTAGATATTTATTTTAACTACATTAACATTTAAAAGTGGAGGTGATGATATTCGTTCATGAGATATAGTATACGACGTCGTTAGCGCGATCGACAAACAGTAGTTACATACAAAAAGATAATACAGCAATTAGTTCGTGAGATAAAGTGAAAACTGGGTATCCTGGGAACAATATAAAACTCAAATTCTGTCAAAATATCAGTCTGATATGTATAAAAATTGTCTTTCTGCGTTAATGTCAGTAAGCACGAAACATTATAGCCCCTTTTCTCTGGTTGAAAACAAAATGTTGAAATTCTTGCATGATTGTGTTGTCTTATGGCTCATATTCATTTAGTTTTATGTGTACTCAACTTTGGCACGGTTGTGTACATTAATTCTGTAGCCCCATTCTGACACGGGTATTGCTACGGTTTTCCTTCGGGTAGAGGCGGATTTCTTATACAGGTTCTCTAGGCTTTGTCTAGGGGCGTGTTTATTGTAACAATAAATCGTGAATTTAATGTTATTTCAATTCTTATGATTTTTAAACACTATACTCAGATGTTTTGTGTTAAATTACAAACATATTGACATTCTATTAGTATTATAACTCGCAGCTAACTTTTTATCTTATCTAGGAATTTTTGCTGAAATTTTTGAATCCGCCTCTGCCTTAGGGCCCTTGATTGGAATTGATGGGATGGTCCCTTGCTTGATTGCGGAGAGTAAATTAGTTTATTGTCCTCCACGTGGTCATACGCAGTTTCTACTATTTTTTTGACAATAAATTTATTATTATTAATATTCCAGAATTTTTTAAAAATTCTGGAATATTAATAATAATAGCTAATTTAATCTAGCATCATTTGCTTACAAAATTTAAGATTGCATTTCTATTAATTCGTGAGATATAATCTTGGCGAACATCACTTTGTAGTATATTGACGTTAGTGCGAACGAAAAAAGCGGGTAATTATTTCTGCCCTTTTTAACCCAATTAAAAAAAAATTCGAAAAACCCCTTAGAACCATTTCATGATATTTGAAAGAGCAGTGTTCGCGTACAAATTCTGAACTCTATTAGTTTGCGTAATTTAGTGAAAACAGCAAAACATTAATAACTTTCATTTTACCGTTTTTAACTTACGAAAATTTATTCCTTGTTCGATGCTTACGTTACAAAATGCACGAACTGTTCAAATGTCAAGTTCCTAGCGTCAATAGTTGAGGCTCTGAGTTGATAAGTCAGTCACGACAACAGTCGGTACAATTTCAAAGTATTGGTTTCAAGTATTTTTTAATATACTTAATTATAAAAGAATTAATTCTATAAAAGTTGCGTTAGTAATACTTCACTTGAACGTTTGGTATGGATGTTATTTTAATATTTTCAGTCACTCTTATTCCTATTTTTGTGCACTGCCCATTGAACATTTTCTGAAACGCAATGCAACATTTCAAACATAAAATTATCATATAAATGAAAAATTCTATTTTGATCACTGATTGTTTACGCCGTGTCGTAATAAGACCTTGAGCAAGCGGGATTTGAGTTTTCGGGCCCTTATATCTCCAGTGCTCACCTTTCTTCCTGTCCGCTTGCATCAAGCCAAGCAAGGTTTTTAGATCAAGTATCACGAGATGGATAATTCAGTGAATATGTTCTGACACTATAATATGAAAAAAACGGAAACTATACAGAAAGTATGTTGAATTTTCTTGCAACTTTAGTTTTTATAGCTACAATACGTTAATCCTTTTCTCCCTTTTAATTCATTCGCTTTCAGGTATAAACGTCTTGAACGCAAATACATCTCTTGCTATCGATACAATTGTATTATACACTCCGAAGATTTATATTCAAATTTGGAAATACGTTTAAATCGATTGATACTATTGTTTTTAATATGAAGAAATCTGTCTACCTTCGAGTGAAAAGTCTACCGATCTTTACTCAATACTTTCAAATCATATTACTAACCTTCCGAATTAGATCATCATCTATTGTTCCTTCTCCCAAGTATTTGTTCACAAAAAGTAAGGCATATAAATAGCCTGCTCTTCCAGAACATAATTCGTCGTGAATATTGAACCTGAATCTGTCCAAAACAAGCGAAGAAATATCTTTAAGCCTGTGAAAGAAAAATACAGCTTAATTATCTAATTAGAATACCATAGAATGTCACCGATGTGACTAAACATAACTTTTTAAAGCCACTTAACATTAAAATTTCACTCAACAAAGATTTCATTACTAAACATATTCGTAGACTAGAACTTGCCTTCCAATTAATTCTAGAGCTTCTGCTGACTGACCAACTAAAGAATACATAACTGCGCCCAGAGCCAGTGGTCCTGCATCGCCATGAAGGAATGCCGCATTTCGGTTTTTTAATGACGGCAAACATTTCTCGACAATTGCAATGGCTCTCTACAAATTCAGGATATTAAAATGAGAATTACCCATGAGAGTGTAGGAATGTACTATACATCTGTTTCATATTTACGTTAAGATAATGATAAATTTGTCTTCTCTTTGCCACTAGGAAATACAACATAGCAATGCCACTAGTTCCTTTGTATACAGTGTAATTATCATCTCCAATAAGACTCAGAGAATGAGATATTTTTTCTAACCATTTTCGAGCGACATGATCAATTGTAGTTCTCACTTCAGGATATATCTAAAAAGAAAGCTGTGTTAATAGAGCATCAAACTACGATAGAAATAAGTCAATATCATAATATATACCCTCCCATATCGAAGGATGTTGTTCTCATCATTATCATAATCATCATAAGGATTAATGTACAATTTAAATATTTTGTCTTTTTCTTCTTTTGGCTTATTTTCCATGATTTTTTTCTCAGTATTTTCTTGAAGTAAATCTACATCTTAATTTTTCTTATGGGTTATGCCAATTCTTTTGTTCGACAATCCTGCCAACTGTGTGGAAGTTTTGTCTTTGGCGAACTTTTGGTGGCATGACATGAGCCACTATTTGTTGAGTATGGCATTACAAATTAATTATTAACCTGTGAGTAGCATGGAGTAACGAAGAAAATTACGCAACTACAATCCAATGACAGATTGCTTTAATTTGTGTCCAGATATTCCTATAGAAATTATATTTAAAAAAAACAAAGAAAATTTATTTTTGATGAAAATATAATTAATGCAACCAGTTTTTTAGTTAGTGGTTTATTATGGAGTGCAATGATAAATACACACAATTAACAGTTGGCCCTGATGCAAATATCATTTACTACCCAATGAAAAGCAATTCCAGGATATTAAATATGTGAATTACATCTTATACCCACATGCAGCAAAACTATCCTTTGCAATATTTTACAATACAGGTATATACGAATAATTCGAATACCCCATAAAATTTTCCTATTATTTCTTTGTAATCTACGTGTCTACATTCCTATTTTCTTTCCGGTCTTCGTTAGACATGCTGGTGTTTGGTTCAAATTCCTTATTACGCGCATATGTCGTTAAATATATTTAAAACTTTTTGTACAGTAGTATCTATTTTCGTTGATTACCGTTTTTCCATGTCCGGCTTTCATGTCTACAGAAATGATCGCCATCCACTCCCAGGATAACCCTGTCGCAGCCATAGCCGTGCCTCTCCCTCCTCTCCCTCCACAATCACGACTCTACCGTTGAAGTTGATCGAGACGACCATCGTTGAGTTGGTACCGTCTCCGGTCAGTTGATTCTAATATCCACCTACCGTTGACCGGGCCATGACAACCCGCTTACCTCGCTGACCCCGACGTTCTGCGTGCTCTCGGCTCTTCCATCCTTATCGTTAGGGACCTGAACGCTAAACACCCATTTGCACTGCCCGAAACGATGCCGTGTCAACTTCGTATTATTCCAGTGAGACATTTTAATCGCCGCCAACTTAATCATCTCACTTCATCTCGTTTTTAACTTTTCTGTGTTCTTATGTGTATTTGACTCTTTATTTATATGTTTTATTTTAATATCTTTGTGTTTGACTTGAACCATATCAAGTTAGTTGTTACTGTGCACTATTGGTATCTCATTCAGGCTGCCGGGTCAGGTACGTCCACCTAGACGGAAAGTCGCTCGTTGTAGCGGACCTCCGTCGAGCATACCATACACTATGAGAACTTCCTGCTCGTGCAGATTTTGAGTGATTTTTTAATCGGGGTTTTCGGGCGCCCCTACATTAAAGGCCACTAGAGCCCTTTTGAGTGAACTAATGTTAAAACGATAGTGGGAGAATGAGAAGATGCTTATGTTGGTGATTGACATGAATGATGAGAAGGATGGGTGATTATGAAGTGACTTTATGAAACCATCCAAAAGTTTATCTTTCTTTACCAATGCTGTATATCATAATAGCTCTTGCAAAACAAAATAAAAATCATCCGATTGTAGTTAGTATCAACCAGCGCCCCGTTTCGGCAACTGCGGGGTGGTAAAGGGTTCGTCCGGTCGACTTCGTGTGCATCTTATCATACCGTCTTATCATACCAGTGACGAATAATTCTCATGGCGAGGGAAGAAAGGGATCATTTTCCCCGTGTCACATCCCTAAAAACCACCCTTACATTACCATTCATACCTGTTATGTATCACTGCATATTAATGGGCAGGAACTCCTATAAATAAGAAAGGAATATTCCGTAAAATTCTAAACTAATACTAAACTTTCATTAGAAGGATTAAACTCTTATGCAAATTTCATGATTGCAATAGAATTAATTGAGAAAAATTGAGGAAAAAATTCAACATCCTAGCGAGGCCACGGGTTATGTAATAAATTCCATCCAAATTATTCCTTCATACATTTTTAATAGAATCTTTACCCCCTTTTTCTTTTGAAACGTTTGAGTACAGCTTGTATGAACCCTTTGTATTTGCGTGCTACACCACGGACGAAAGAGCGTTCTGATCTTCCGGACGAGGAGTGGATGAGAGGGGTTGAGTTGTGTCTAGAGTGTGATTCCTTTATTTCTTGTTCTATGTCGGATTGACATCTATCTGTTGGCATTCTTGCGTGGATTTCATTCTCTTGAATTCCTTCGTGATTACCTGACCTCGTCTCAGGATTCACGATTTTTGGAATTTCCATTCCTTTAAGATTTATGGTGGTGTGTGCCAACTGAAATTGTTCTGTGAAAAGATTGGAATCCAGTTCCTGTCCCTGGGTTCCATCAACATTCTTCTTCTTTAAAATTTCTCTCATTGGTTCTTTTCCCCTGTATTTCAAAGATGTCGTTAAAAGAAATTGCCACTCCGGCTTTTCTTGTCCACCTTCTTGTTGTTGTTGACATTTACCCCAATGGACGCATTGCTTTTTAGGTTTTTCGGCTTTTGATTGAGATGGTTTCTTTCGTCTCTTGCGAGGTGGCCAGTAGTCACAATCTTCACACTCATTTTTAGGATCTACTGGAGACACGTTCTCATCAGATTGAAATGGTGATATCTCCTGTTCCCTCCTTGGATGTTGCTTTCCCGTTTTATGTGTATGCTGGAAGCTTTGACCAGAAATTATAACTTTATCCCCACCTATTGCGACAGTTATCATTTCGTTAAAAATACTTTGGCAGATTTTTTCTTCTAGAGACTGGGAATGTTGAATATTTTCAGGGTTCCTGCCTTTTGAATCATGCGGGTCTCCAAAGTTTTTTTGTAAAATTTGTCGAGACTCCGGATCCTGATATGTTGATTTTGAATTAAGTCCCAATGAGGTCGCTTCAGTCATAGCATCGTTAACGATACGTTTGCAAATGTTTTCAGCTTCGGAAAGAGGTAGATCTGAAATACCTTGTATTTCATAATCTTCTGATTGGACCTTGTTCAAAAATTTTATGTATGAATCACTGGTCTGCTGATGCACTTCCTGTGCCTTCAAGCATTCTGAATCCTGAACTTTTATCACTGACATCGCTTGCACAGTTAGGACTGTATTACATTTATTTTCCTTTTGGTGCCCTAAGGATGACATAGAAGGGTGTCCACACACTATACGAGCACCGGTGCTTGGATCGTCCGCTGCGAGTACTATCAGTGGTTCATTTGTTTCAGTATCAACTCCCACTTGCAATTCTCTTATTATAATTGTTGGTTTCGGTAAGCTCTCCTTGCCTTTTTTTAATATTCCAAAAGTTTTGTTCGGACTTGTTGAAATTTTTGAATAGCTTGGACCTGGGGTTGCACTCGTTCCAAATATTTCATGTGAAGAAAAGTCAGATGACTTGTCAAATTTGGTGGAGTTTGTTGACTCTCCTTTATTTCCATTTTGCTGCTGCCCATTGTACCCTCTACCTCCATTTTTTTTAGTTGGTTCTGATTTATTCGAATTATTCTCAAATCGTGTTGTTTGGCTTTTCTGGTGCTTGTTGTTGGAATTCACATCCGGTTTTTGTGACGTCACGGAATATTTCCTACTTTTCTCGTTCATTTTTACGTGTTTTATTTGTCGAGGGCTTTACCGACAGACTTTTCTATTATAATACTATGTCATCTTGGAGTTTTCACTAGAAGGCAATGAATGTCTCGGAATATTAATAGAACTATCCGATTGGCCCCTACAAGCCTCACATTCTTGTTAGGAAATCAAGATTTGTTTAGGCTGTTTCTGAATTGGTATAGTTCCCTTGTCTTTTTTTTTCTGAAGTTGCATTATCCTGGATTTCTGGTCCATCCCAGGATCATATGAACGTTTTGGGCGTTGTCCTCCAAAGGCGCCTTGCTCCAATTGCAACTTGATTTCCATTCTGTCACCTGTCAACATTGGGATTGTTTTAGTATATTTGTTCACAATACATTGTAAGGAAATAAACAACTTTTATCTCTTACTTGTTTAAGGTGATAGAAATTTCTCTGGCAGTTCATGGTGTATTGGCTTATTTAAGCTATTTTTAGACGTGTTTCATTTCCAGTTATTTTTTTTTAATTTTATCATTTTGAACAATCATTCACAGATTATTTGGTATCTGGGAATAAAGCAAGGGAATTGATTAATCGCTTAATACCACTTCAGGTATTTTCTCCCCTCTTAATATATCCCACAGTGCGGCAACAATATGAGCTTATGATACATTCCATGTCATCTATAACAAATTGTACTGAAGTTACATTCTCATGGCAATCATAAATTGACTGATCAGCGGCGAATTTCCTAATTCCGAGACAGTTACATGACAATGGAGATCTGGAACTCTGTCTTGGGATGAATCTTAATCATCTTTGGTGTTCTACAACGCTTAAGGTATTAAAAATATAATATTTTCTAATGGTACCTTAACAATATGCCAACCTGTATGTTACTAACAATAGTAGCAGAATAAAAATTGAAATTTTATGTGCAGTATTGAAGACTGACTTAGCAAAATGATGAAATTGGGTAATTCTCTACCATATTTTTGTATAATAACAACGAAAATCGTTATTGTTTCAAATTTATAGCTGCTCTAGACGGTTATTAATGAAAAAATCTTCATATCTTCATTGTTTATGAACTTACATCCACAGATCTTAGGAAACTTATGAACTATTGTATGTTTCTTCGATTTATCGCATAAAATCCAAGATGGCTTATTTTGCATTTTTAATTTTAAAGTTTATGTCATTTTTACTCAAAATCAACCTTAAACGAGACCTAAAAATCATTAAAAATTAGATTTTAATACACTTAATAATATTAAAAAAGCATGAAAAAATACCTTGTAAAGCAAATACTCAAAATTTAAAAATATATGTCAATTTTCTTACACTTTATGTGAAATGAATGATCTGTCCGTGTTATTACGACACCAATCTTGCGAGGAAGAAAGGGTTACATTTATTCATTTATTAAAAGAAAGTAACTAAATCCCTTTTGAAAAAAAAAGTGATCCATCTTCGGATTTTGTTAGATTTAATGAAGAATGACCCACACGAAAATATTTAATCATAAATGAAAACACTTACTCCTCGTGGGATTTCCATGCTCTTTAAAACACCAGAAAATCTTCATGAAGTGTACCGGATAATTGTGTAGATACGATGAAATATTTGTCTAGCGATTCGTAGAATAACTTGCAATAATGAGATGCACCTTGTTTGATTTTCCGGGACACCGATGGCGTCCCGGAACTAATAAAGGTTAACTCCATAACTACAGTCTGTACACAAAAATCATTTTCATTATCTTAATAGAAAACACAGCGTTGCTAGGACGCTTGTTTATTCGCCTATTTGGTCATAAATCTTAAGGAAATTGTTCAGTTAACATCCTCAATCACTGATAATATTGTTGAATTTTGTATTATTTACGGTTTAGTAAATAAAAAGTATAAAATGCTTTTATTATTTTACGAAAAAGAGGAAAATAATTTTATTTTACAATCTTATAAAAAATGTTTTTAAATGTATATAGATTTTAACACTAAAACATAAGTGCGCAGCATCTTTTCATGCTTACCAATTTTAGTTTTTAGTTGTAAAGTATTTTTTACCAGTGATTAGAAAACATTTTTTCCCTTTTAGAACACTAATGTTAGTTAATTTTTTTCCCTATATTATATTAAACTTCTTATATTATGATAAGCTATTGAATATTTTTTATTTGTTCATTTTGCATCGTTCGTATAAAATTTGTATTCAAATTGTTGATTTGTGTTCCCACTAGAAGTATATGCAGAACGATAAATATCGCCATTGGTCCAATAGGAAAAAGCTGTATGCACGGTGCCCTGAGAACTTGCGACATTCTTTTATTCAGTCATCAGATATCCACGATTATCTCCAGGTTCAATTATTTGTTTCTTGATCCTCTGAGTACCGAAGTTTGGTTTTTCTCAGGCTGCACTTACTTTGTATCCAATGACTTCTTTATTTTCTATGAAGTTTTTCTCGCCTGAAGACCGCATCAGATTTGCGTAGAATAATGAGAACGAAAGATTAGGATCACGATTTCTTTGGACCGTACTAAAGAATTGTTTATTATATTAAACTACGTTATTTTTCTTGAGGATTAGGTTGTTTTTAGTAAACTTTTGCATAATTTTTTTTGGAAAAGGTATTTGAAAAGGAAAAACTCTTGCCGGCGTGTTAAGATAAGGGCCTCTTGGTTGTCCCCTGCAAATATGTACTCTCAACGTCAGAGTTACGAAGTGTGGGCATCTCTATCAACTATTTGAGGGCTCTAATGACCTAGATGTTGGCAAACCCTAATAATAATAATAATAATAATAACAACAATAAGAAAATTCCTGGAAATTCCTTTCCAGAAAATTCCTGGAATGACCTATATATCTGAGGTCCAAAAAATAGTCATTCTGGGGACGACTCATATGATCCGGAAAGTGTGCACCTAAGAATTTCTCTAGGAGACGCAACCTGAGGGAAGTGGAACTTCCTTGGGCGCGTTCCGGAATACTTACCAGCTATGCCGAGGAATAAGTCCAATGTTGATGATGATGATGATAATAATAATCCGTCAACTGTTCAGTCATTGGCGTTGAGTGTAGTGATTTATTTTTTAAATTTTGATTGCTAAATTAAATCGCACACAAATTCATCGTCTGTATAGGGAAAAGAGATATTAAATTTACTACATTTTTACATTGTCTCTGACTTAAACACATCATCGATTGGCACGTTCTTTTATGAGTTCTAGTGAACACCCATTCCTGCATATCAAGAAGAGTATAACCTCTCGCAGTTATGAGTTACTCTGCTGCAACCTCAATTTGTTAACATGATTCGTTGCCAGTATTCATTTTAATCCCTCGATTTGATTCTTGTTAATATGAGGATACCAACAAAACCCACATGTGTTTTTTCCAACGTCACACATGTTTTTATCCCCTAGCCTTTAACCCTTAGTTAATACCGTTTTTTGGGACCTTTTTAACTTAGAATGGCGATGACTGACTGGTGAATCATACTTCAGAAAAGTTGAAAACTTCACATTTAAATTATATGAACATCAATTACACAACTTATTATATAGCTGTAACTCGGCTAATATTGCTTCTACAGGAATGAAAAACAAACTCAAATTATTTTCTTTTTTAGTACCTGAAATTTGATTCCACACATTAGTTGCTCAAGTTTGTAGTTTTCGGGTAGTTTTCACAAAGAAAAACAACCTTGAATACATGATTTGTCTTGTTCAAAATTACTCAATTCTACCGTTCGAACCTCGAAAACTATAGCTTTTTCGAAAAGAAGTGTATAAAATATTTTTTGTTCAGAACTGATTTCTCTATCGATTTCCGAGTCAATTTGTGTTTCAAAATAATTATCCCTGAAAATGGGTGGTACCTACCTTCTAGGGCTGAAGAGGTCAACAACTGATTTTTAACCTTTATATAGAAATCCTTCTGAACCAAAATTCAAAGTTTTCTTTTTTTTATCTAGATATAAATACAATTCCGCAGATACACCTCTTTTTGCAACAGACAGCTCTAGTGAATCAAAGTAGTATTTACGAGTCTTCTTAGCATTCCTCATTTTGTTTTAATATTGTCGAATTTCGCCCCTAAAATAATTGATGGGTATTTTTTGGAAAGCTTTCCTTTGTACTTACAATCCATTGTTGATAATTGAGACAGTTCTGACGGTACTATTCTATTGATATCACTTTTATGATTAACAACGTTCCATTTGTTATGATTTCTTCAAATTACTGTCTATGATTTAGGGTGTGTGCGCACCGGTGATTTTGTCAGTGATGAATTCTTTGTCAGTCATATCACCGAAGTTTTCTTGACTGCGCGCACTTACAGCGACAGTCACGCAGTTTACTTGTTATTCGTCAAGATGGATCTCGTGGAGTCGATTATGCACTAGTCAATGGTTTTGAAAACTACCCCGGAACGGAGGGCTTATTGCATGAAAACTAGTCCACCTATCGAGAAAAAGTTCAAATATGTCTAAAAATGGAAATATGATAAGGAAGTATTTTCTATTGCAAAAACTTGGTCGCATCGCAATGAAACGGCATATGGTGAACTCAACTCAGTGTTATGATATTCGAAATATCGTCCAGAATGGAATAAAACCGACTTATATTTTTTTATCGAAAGAAAAGTGCGCAATTTACGAATTAAAACATACATTGTCAAACTTCGGAATACGACTTCAAAGCACAAATGAAATGCTCAAAGCACAATGCACGAGTAGGGATTAATTGACGAAATATATAAGTGATTCCCTGGTGCATTCTGTTCGCACTGAGTCTCGAGTTTTTCGACTAATGTACGTATTGAGACATGTTTCGTTGTATGAATGCATTCCGATACATAGGACCATCGAGGTCTTAGTAGGCAAATTTTCGTTTATCGAAAAATGAATTATGAACTGTGATTTTGAGAACTTCTTAGATTGTAGAGCTCATAGCACCGGAATCAAAACACCTATCTCAAAATTGGTTTTGCCTTTTTTGTTGGAAATTTAGCAAAGTATTTTTTCATGTATATTTCTCGAAAATCAGACCGTTTTGCGACAAAGCGGCAAAATCCGCGGACAAGCTCCTTAGGGGTGGGTTTTAGGGGTACGTTGCTCCGAAAACTTTGTGGAAGAGTTAGTGGTCGTGCACAATACTACAATCTACATCTGATTATAAAGTTTTAAAACAATGATTTTTTCACCTCCTTTTGCTGATTATTGTGCTGAGAGAGGCGGGATTTTACAGTCTAGTTAGGGAGGAACGAATGCCCAAGGCACTGCGACCAGTGGTCAATATATTGTGTTTCCCTAGGTCCGTATGATGATGATTGTGGTGGAATGAACGGCAAGGAAACCGGGAGTACCTCGAGAAAACCTGCTGAGGATTTGGCTTGGATCAGACTAGTTTTCAACCAGCGTCACCAGAGGTAGAGGGAGGTGACATTTTGTTAACAGTGCGCGCACGGTAATTTCACCTGCGGACGCGGTGACTGTTGTGTTGCTGGCGTGTCGCAGTACTATGCGGACAAAATGTCACCCAGCTGACACGTATTCAAGTGCTTACACTATTGTAAGGATCCAAAGACGTAATGACAGTGACAAAAAATCACGGTGACGAAAATCATCATTACGCGTTTGCATTTATTTGAATAAGCTTAGGTGAATTGCGACTAACGTAGTATATTGAAATTATGATATTCAGGCCCCATACTTACTTGTTACCTCTACGTTTGATAACTTCCAAGAATTAGCGTCTTGAAGACTTAGTTTAAATTTTGATTTAGTTGAAAAGTTGTAACTCTTGAAATAATTTGCGTTTATCAAGCTTCTTATATTACTTCATTTCCACCAACTTTGCGATTACTATGAATATGATCATTTTAGAAAGAAAGTATTTTAAGTTATGGAAACGACTGTGCCAATTTGAAGGTTGAGGGATAGTATTAGTTCTGTCCTGGGATCAACCCTTTAGGTGTATCAACTTTGAGAACCCACATTCGGAGAGACATCACGCGATGGGGACTGAAGCGAAAATGAAAATATCTCTTAATTTATTTATTACATACATTTAATTTATAATTTATCATATTAAGACTATATTTTGCAAAAACTAAATTCTTATACATAATTTTTTTCACTATTTTATTCCGAGACATCGTGTATATAATAAACAAATATAGAAAATAAATAAGCGTAGTATTATATGTTAATATTTATATGTAATCCTATAGGCCTGTATGATATTTTAGTATGTAATTATCACTTCATTAATTATAGATAACTAATGACTGCATTGATATTCAGGGGAAAATAAATAGTATATTGAAGAAGACAAATGAGATCAATTTTTGAACCTAGTTACATATTGTTGTAAGCAAGTAAGTTATGAAGGTGGTCCTTGCATACCACATATGCGTTTGATAGACAATTATAATCATTCTTTTGTTTCCTCCGAATTATATTTTAGTATCTCGCATTAATCACCAAAAAATCTTGTTCAATATCATTTTTGTCCTTTCTTTATACCATTTTTATTCTTAATTTTAGTTCTCACAAAATTAAAACATATATTTACACACCCGGTCCTATGCTATTCACGAAATTTTTGTAAAATGGTGCTCATTTCTTACATACATACTGAATTACACTTTCCTGAAAATTAACTCCTCATTCTACTGTTAGTCATTGTCTTAGATGTGTTTGGGTAGAGTTGGAGTGCAATTTCAAAAGCGTTGTCAAGCAATTATTCATATCATCAGCTGGAATTTCATCGTACGAAAGTACGTACCCGCGAGTTTACATTTCTAAAATTAAAAAAAATAAATCCAGAACTTGTGCATTTTGATCCATAAAAACAACGGAGAACTTCGTAGACAGATTGTACTTTGATAATTATTAGAACTACGTCATCGTAATGACGAGTATCAAATTTCATGCTGGTAAGTTTTCATCATTAAGAACATGCTCATCGAATTTCTGAATTGTATTCAAAATTTTCCAGGGGAAAAGGTGCTGTGTTTCCATGAAAGACTTATTTATGACGCTAAGTGCCTTGTAGCAGTAGCCAAAAAGAAATATAATGTATACTTAATTCATTATCAAGTGAAGCAGCCAGAAATGTAAGTAATTTTGCATGTATTTGGAAAGTATTGGTGGATTACTGGCAGACTTAAGATACTATGTTATAAAATATTAAACATCATACAAATTTTTAATACGAATTCTGTACTACTAAAATTACTTTTTATTAAAATATACTATTAAAATTTTCACGTGCAACTCTTTTTTGCTGGGATTGCTGATGCGATAGGAAATCTCGACTTGAACCGCGACCTGTTGCTGAGCTGTTTTTTCGGCGTGGACTGAGAAGTTCGATGGTATTCTTGTATTTACTGATAATACAATATAATACAAGAATATATTTAGTCCATGTTGGCTGTAAATGGTGTGAATTTAGATTCTCTGCTTAATTATGACGACGTTGATGTATAGGTTTCACAATCCATTCTCGAAAGATAAGGTCAGTGAATGAGTGACGGGTAGTTTAGAGCAGATGTACTTCGTTTCCGATCGCGGGTTGGTTGTTGTACTGAGCTCAATGTGTACAGTCAGGTTTAAAAGCGGAGAACATTAGTGCACTAATATTGCAAGTTACTCGACACGAGGTTACAAGCATGAGGTTTTTGTGAGTACCGGAGGTTCCTTATGTGCGCCTCACTCAAGGAACATGGAATGGTAAATGCTGATGACGTCAAGGCAGGAAAACTGATTTTTTTTGCATATTTTAACGTTTCCAAATACTGGAATAGCTTACAAAATACTATATATTTGGAAGATTTAATTGTAAACATCGTTTGTATTAGTGATAATCTTTACAATCCTTGGAATCATTTAGTATTTTCTAAAATAAATTTTTTTATCAGAAGCAATGTTGTAATTATTCTTTGTCTATTCTTTGCATTTGTTCTGTTTGTTCTGTGGTACGCTCATTGTGGAAATATCTAATCTATTACGAGTATAAAATAGTGTGTTGCCATCGTATAAATTAATACAGTAATAATATCGTAGTGCAATAAAATTATATTTTCATTGTATGATTTTATTAAAAATATATCACGCTTCGTTTTATAAAGAGACATGTAACGTATCATTCTAAACAATGGCAACAAATGAGCATCACAGCTCAATAAATCAACATATCGTCGAAGTTAAATACAAACAAACTATTTTTCGTAATCCATGGATTAAACCTGAGATATTAAACAGATGTTTCTATTACGTTTCCCAATATCTGTCTCTTGTAATAAATGTGCAAAAACAACTCACTTTAACGAATGTTTACTCACATATGGAACGATATTTCATCTCAACTTTTAGCCTTATGGCATGTGGTAATGGAGCAAACAATCTCTAAGAATAGTATGTGAATAATTTATTCATACCAAATTTCCTCACCCTTAAATCAAATTTTTAATAACTCTAAACTACCTTATGTAACACCAGTGTCCATTTATTCCCATGTGTAAGGAGACTGCCGTGACTTCATAATCGAAATTGCTCGTAATCGAAGCCATTTTTCTATTTTATGAACTTGGCGCCCGACTCAGATAAAAGAGTAGGTTTGACCCACACAAATTGTCCTTCTCGAGGAACGATGAAATAATTAAATCATTCATTAATTTGCCAACTTTTCGGAAGCTATGCATCCATTTCCAAAACTTGCGTACCAAGGAAGAAAGACACAAGTCAATAGTTTGGAGTTCGTCATTTAATCCCTCGTGGTTATGTTTACGGGAAAGACACATTATTTGCTGTTGGTGGCATTGATGTTGTAGCTATTCAAACGATGTCCCAGGTCAACGACACGCTTCCTAGTGAAAGAGAGCAAGGTAAGACACTGGAATAGTTGATTAAATTTGGAAAAAAGTTTCAATTTGTCCTTAACTTATTCTAGACCTTTGTTTGATCCAATCGAAGAATTCAATAATATTAGTTTTTTTCACTTCAAGCGTCTCAAAATGCTAGAGTTTCACGAAAAAAAAATTATGACGCATAGAATCTTAAAATACACATACTGCGCTTGTAATGTTTTCCGTCGTAAACACACGGTACTTTTGTACATATTTCTTCCGTGTACCCTACACGTGGAGAAGATATGTGATAACTTTCGGTCAGGTGAAAATAGCGACGAGCCGGGAATCGAACCCGGGACTCCTACTTTGATCGCAGGGGTGTTAACCACTACATCACCTGTTCGCGTTCCACAATTGTACACCATTTCCACTCATACCTAAACCCCGGAAGACCTGAGAGAGATCCCCATACAGATGGTAAGTCGGTAGGCGAACGGGTGGTGTAGTGGTTAACTCCCCTACGATCAAAGCAGGAGTCCCGGGTCGATTCCCGGTTCGTCGCCATTTTCACCTGACGGAAAGTTATCACACGGTACTTTCTTGGTGACATTTTGAAAAATAAAAAAAGTGTCCTCTGATATGAATTTTACGTAAACTAAGGATTTCCGTTCAGAATGTTGCATTCTACGCATTCATTTAAAACATAATAGTTCTGTAGAACTTTTACACTTATTTGTAATGCCATGTATACAGTTTTACAATATTTTTATATTATTCTACCAATTTTTTTTTAGTTTGGATGAATGGGTTCCCGAAAAGAGGATTTTGAAATTGACTGAAGCCAATATGAAGAAGCAAAAGGATCTCCTGAGGGCTCATAATAGAGCCAAACGGCAGTGAGTAAGGTTTTTTCATCCTGTGTTCGAGGATATGAGCGTGAATTAATATTTAAATTCGATTTTAGAACTATATAATTAATTTTTGTGGGATTGATTTTTGGCCGTACTAAATTCTTCTAATTCATTCCTCAACGACTTTCATTCATCATAATTTCCCTTAGGGAATCAATATAGATCTAACACTGGTCTTAGTGGNACTATATAATTAATTTTTGTGGGATTGATTTTTGGCCGTACTAAATTCTTCTAATTCATTCCTCAACGACTTTCATTCATCATAAGGAATCAATATAAATCTAACACTGGTGTTAGTGGGTTGAGCAGACATTACTCTCCCTAACTAAACTGCGGCATATGTCTGATATTTGTGGAGTGACTAAAATAATTTGAATATGTTGTCAGGACAACTTTCATTATAGAATTAAGTTAATCTATAATATCTACTTTGATTATAAATTACATGTACTGATTGAAAAATTTCCTCACTTACAGGAAAAGGAATTTAATACCTTTTAAACGATGGGAATCAAGGTCATCTTTCAGTCCATCAACATCATCTGAATCTTATTCTGAAAAGGTAATTAATCAAACTTTTCTTCATAGATATCGTCTTCATGAACATCGCAGAGAGTTTTTTGAAAGTTACTCCTTACGAATATATATCACTATGCAAATGGCATTATTAGGTTAAATTTTTATTTTTGGTCACCACAAGATCTAGAGACACTGATTCTTTTTTAACAAATCATTTTCAAAATAATTTATTATTGCTTAATTACATGTCAATCATTCGCGAGTTTGGAAGTCCGAATTGATTCTGGTTAGATCATTTAAAAAACGGATGGTATTCGTTTGGAGTTCTTCGTCTCACTTTTTTCACTCTTTTTCCACCTAGAGCTGGATACATAGCGACTAGTCACATAATATGTTATTCCTCGTTAACAGAAAAAAAAACTCTTAGTCTATGCAGCTTCGCATATTTGGAAACGGAGACTTATGTCTGTGGCCTCGAGGAGGCAATACAACTCATCACGGTTTTACACATCTTACAAATATTTAACCGTTAGTAACACAGGAAGGAGGACTCACAATATGAATCAGTATGTTTAAAGGGTCAGGAGGATCTTTTACAAACTGGCCATAGTCTGTTTCTTCAATACAACACAATTTTATTACACAGATTATATCTACAAATACAGAATTACTTGAAAGATATAACAAAGTTGAAGTTTTAACCCCCCTTTTACACAACAAAGTTCCCCAAAATTTATGCAGAATTACTTATTGATATAAATACAAAGTTTGAAGTGCATGTGGATTCTACAATAGATCACCGAGTTTTCGGTGTCTTTTAACAAATTTAAAAAGGTCTAGTAGTGCAGCTAGGCCCCTACTAGATATGGATCGTGATACATGCTTGATACGATCTTGATGTAGTCCCGTCTTTACTAGGTTATACCATTAATTAATAAATTGTTGCTTCCGACGAGTGTCCACGATAGAATACTTCTGGCCGGCAAGCTGATAATTTGTCGTTGCTGACGAGTGTCCACGAAGGGAATACTTCTGGTCTGCAAGCTGACGATTTGTTGCCGCCNTTGTCGTTGCTGACGAGTGTCCACGAAGGGAATACTTCTGGTCTGCAAGCTCCTTCACTCTACTGGAAGGTTAAAGTTGAACATACCAATTGATGCGCTGTAACTGTAGAATATAAATTAGTACTGCAGTTTTAAAGTCGCACAGTTGAATGTTGCTGATAAGGCAGTATAAACTGCCTCCCAAACAATGATCCGGCAAGAAACGCCATTTATGAATGTCGCAGTAGTAAACTGCCTCCGAAATGAGGTGACGAAGTCACCTTCCAAAAAATATCATACAATTTGATTAAATGTAGCATTATAAGCGACTAAGCAACGCAGTCACACGACGTAATTACGACACGGAGCGGAACCATAGCGCATACTCGACGAGCAGCTGAAGTCACACCTGGTCACACCAGTAATTTGCTCGTAGAAAGCACGAGCTTTTATTCTATTCAGAAGCTTCTAGAAGGTGGTAGGGATGTCATAAGATAAGTGGGGGTCGTTTCACGGAACTTGCAATGTTCAGCAGCAGTGCGATCTGGTAGAGAAGCACAGTGTTAGCAGCGCTAGCACTGAGCGCCCTTACGAACCTCTCGGTTCGTAACATTTAACCTTCGAAACATATTTGATCCAGCATGTTTAATATTTCTTTTGTGGGGCTTTAGGGCTCGTCAACGCCAAGGTCATTAGAGCCCTTAATATATTTAATATGGGACATTGCAATGTTCATTAACATTTTTACACTTGATCATATCCTTTGATATTTTAAAGTTATGAATCATGCCTCATTTGAGGATATTTATAAAATATTTTGAATCTCTACCTGGTCAAACCTTTTAATTAGCTGCATTTACGTGCTCTACGTATCCGAATACATGTAAATCGTGAATAAAATACAGATTATTTTATGAAAATCGCCCATAGTACATATTTAGTGTTTACCTCCGTGTATAATTTCGAACTCTATATATTTTTTCCTTTTCCAACATGTTTTGTATTGGGTAGGAGGGGAGAGATGATTTATCTTCAACACCACGAGGATTACCTAATTTGAGAGGATATAATCGTCTTCAATCATGTGATGATTTTGGTGTTAACACAGTAAGTGTAATAGTAGCGCTATTTACGTCCGTCTTAATTAACTTATTAAATTATATTATTTTACGACTTTAACAGGCAAGTTACTGTATTTGTCTACACGTGGCTGAAACGATGAGAAGTGAAATATAGTAATTTGTCTATAAAAGATGGTAAAATTTTATAATAGTATGTGTAAATTCACTTTAAATAATTTTGTCTTTAAGATTATAGTTGTTTATTTTGGTATTGTGTTCCTGATGATAAGACTGAGAAACTTTGCTGTAAACTTGAAATTCAAGTTACCATACCAAATGAATTGAAACCAAAGTTGATTGATGATTGGGATCTTATATTTCGCCAGAAAAAGGTAAGTGTTTTAAATCAGTAATTCTTGTATTAGAACACTGATCAGGTCACGAACTTTCAGGTACTCTGGATTTTTATGGAGTTGTTCTGCAAATCCGATCAATTGTCATATTGAGGAATTACCCATTCACCTCGATCTGGAGCAATCCGATCTCAAAAATTAAGTTGCGTTAAAGGACTTTTTAAAAGAAATGCCGAACAAAGTCTAATGCCGTAAATCAAGGTCTTAACTTTGCAATTATCAAAGTTACTATTTTCTGTTTCAAATGAGTCAAGTTTTACGGATAGTGTCTCTCGTTGATTTACAAATAATTGCAACCATTAAATATGCTTTGAAATATCATATTCTTTATATTTAAAATATTAATACAGAAAAAGTACAGAAAAAAATTGAGTTCGACCGTTACACTTTTTTTCCTGACCTTCCATCTTTCTGATCTTCAGGCGTTACTCGTACATTTTTATTCCCCGCGATAACATCTGAATTTTACTAATAACCTTCTGTGTTTTCTTAATGACTTCCTTCCAATATACGTCTCATCCTTTTGACAGCCTTTCTTTCCATTACTTGTTACCATTACGAGACGGAAAAGTTATCCGAGTAATGCTATCCGACCGATAAGAAATCTGGTGAAAGATGCATTGACCCATCTTGTTGTACTTGCTTGTTTTCTTTCATATCCAATTCCAATCTCACGGTTGCTTGCTGTTAACTCTGATATTCCTTTAAGAGGTTCCCAAGTGACTAATTCTAACTTTCCAATCTAGTGAGGTGGCAACACAGCTTGCCTTTTGTGACGTTGCGTCCAGGCCTTTCCTGTATCGGCCACAATCCGGGTTCTAGTGATGTCTTCACACACGCACTATAAATATAATAACTGAATGCTTAATTATCTGAGGTTGCTGTGTTGTCCGAAAAAGGGTTATGTATAGTTTTGATTATTGAATATTTGGATTTCAGCTTGTGATATTACCAGCCAAAGTTCCTGTTGATAAAATTTTGGAGCGATACCGCAGAAATGGGCAACCAAATTCTGCCGGTGAGATGTGAGTATTATACACCTAAGCTTATAAGTATTCAATTGATTTATTCAATCAATCGGAAAAAATATAATATATAGTACCGGTGTATGACCACGTATATCATGATCTTGACAAAATGAATTTAAATAATATTTTTCGTAAAGGGATTCAACCCATGGTTCACTACCTTAGTTACACTGCTGTGCAACCATTAATATTACGAATGATAATTCCATACGTAACTAGTTTGCTAATTTGGTAATTGCGCCGTTGCATTGTCCATATATGGTTTTTTTGTGTGCCCGGGTTTAAGGTTTCCTAATTTTATGGAAATGACACACTGTATTTACCCGGTAGGATACATACAGAGAGTAAATGGAATAACTAATTGTCTCAACGTCTTGAATACGAGTATGTACATGTGAAGTCCGGGTTCGATTCCCCGCTAGAAAGTTATATTTATTTTTGGCAACGTGGTATGCCTGATTATAATTTCCTTGTGTGTTTAACATTTTTATTGTATTAATTAAAAAACTATTTTTTTCAATTAAAGAACAAATCATAAGTCAGATGTCTCAAAACACGCCGGTTTAATAAACTTGGTGAGCTGTTGGTGGCGAATCGGAGTTTTCGAATTCTTGAAAACAATGTCGTGGATGGCTCTTTCCATGATGAAGTGGGTGGTTAGTTAAGCAGCAAACTTAGCAGTTTTCTTCGCATTTCAGTTATTTACCAGCTATTTATTGATAGTAAAATTGTTAGAAAGAGGATGAATGAATAGTAGACTTATCATATCGACAAAAATGGATAACAAAATTCGACCCCGGACCTTCCGATTGTTAAGCATGCACATTACCTCTAGACCACCGAACTCGTATACTGAACTACATTATTTGAATTATAAACAAAGTAAGTATTACACGCGTCTTAAAATTAACTAATCTACTATAAGTAATATTAGAATCTACATCTAAATTATAAGTAGGGAATACGTTTGCTAATAAAGATCTCTCACGTCTAGCATAACGATGTCCCCTTTCTTCTAAGCGTTGTTGTCTTCGTTCATCACTTTCTTGGCCTCGTGTTTCGATTGTACGCAGTCGTAAATTTTCCAAACGCTGACTTCTTTGTTGTGTATTTACTTCACCTATTTGCTGCCTTGCTATTCGTCTATAATTTGCCGACAAATTCAAATACGCCCATGCGAATCATGGATTAGGGGCATGTGAAGGTTTCGAATGCGCACGCTGCCGGTTTTTTGTTCGTCAAATGCTGCAATATTACCGCCGGTGGCACTCATTTATACTTCACATATATACCTTTGGTATGAGGATTTCCGGAAATTGCGAATTTTCACCAAGTCGATACCAATCCTATTGGATTCCTGGGCTAAAAATCCCTTTATATACCAATTTTGTTGAATATTCTTAGAGCAGTTTCCGAGATATTCATTCACATACAGGGGCGGATCTGGACCGTAATCAAGGGGGGGGGGCTAACCGGGGAGCATTTTTGTTTAAAAATTATGGTTTTACAACACAAATTTTATAAATATTGCATTTAAATAAAATACATCAAATAAATAGTTAACAATTAACTATCTGGTATTAATAACAATTATTTATAAAGTTATAAATATGGAATTATTAATAACAATAAAAATTACATTATTAATACAAATATTAATTATAACTAACAACAATTATTAATCTGGTAACACTTTTACAAAGTATGCCATTTATCAACTTCAATCATTAAGAGGTCAGGTTCAATGGGGTCCTATAGCCCCATAAATCTGCCACTGTCCACATATACGACGGTGGATAAAATATTAACGAGACTTTTGCTTTTGAGCGTGCAATTTTGAACGGAACGGACTGCCGCTTGTACAGTGCATTGTTGCAGATGTCAGGAGTTGGGGAAGCACGTAGTATGCAGGGCCTGTTTGGCAGTAGCGGTCACGATGACGGATCAACAAGTGCATCCTTCTGTTCAGCAACGCATTGTTATCAAATTTCTTGCTAATGAAGATGTAAAACCAGTTGAAATTTTGCAAAGACTAAGTGCACAGTTAGGCAATGAAACCCTGTCAAGAGCACACGTGTATGCGTGGCATAAAGAGTTCGGGGAAGGTCGTGAACGGGTTGAATATGAAACACATGATTGTCGTCCCCGGACCAGCATTACGGAAGACAACATTTCCAGTGTTCGTGACCTTATTGAAGGTGATAGACGTCTGACGGTTTCTGCAGTTGCATCACAAGTTGGAATAAGTTATGGGAGATGTCAAACAATCATCAATAAGGATCTAGGGTTCCATAAAGTTTGTGTCAGATGAGTCCCTCGTCTTTTGACAGCAGAGCAGAAGATGAGACGTTTGGAGATTTGTCAGAAGCTTACCGCAGAACTTGCAGGGAAGGGGATCCTTTTTTTGGACAAAATTGTCACCTGTGATGAAACTTGGGTCCATCATTACACACCCGAATCCAAACAGGCCAGTATGGAGTGGCGGAGGCAGGGAGAGGCAGCTCCCGTTAAAGCCAAGACCAAGTTGTCAGCCGGCAAGGTGCTTGCGACAGTTTTCTTCGACCGGCGAGGGATCTTACACATTGATTTCCTGCATGATCATCGCACAATAAATGCTGTTTATTACTGTGACCTTCTGGACCGGGTAAAGACTTCCTACCGTTCCAATAGACGTGACCCATCAATTCGAGACGTCATCCTCCTTCATGACAACTCTCAGCCCCACACTGCAGTCCTAACTTGCACCAAATTACAGCAAATGAGATAGACTGAACTTGAACATCATCCTGTGATTTTAATTTGTTTGGGCCACTTAAAGAAGCACGACAACGATTCCGAGACAGTGCGGGGGTTCGGGCCTTTGTGCACAATTGGTTTGTGACACAACCCTCTTCTTTCTATGATGCTGGGATTAAAAATCTACCAATCCAGTGGGAAAAATGCATTACTAAAGGAGGAGATTATGTAGAAAAATATTTTGTACTGTGCTATGTTATTCTGCCCAATACATTTGAAAAAAAGAAAGAAAGTCTCGTTCATATTTGATCTACCTAATATACTACAATTTATCGTTGAAGAGTATTATTTATTTATTTATTTAAATACATTTTTATAGATGTACAAAATAAAAAATGTTCAGTAGCCAGATTCACGTTCCGCGAAGAAATTTTTCTACGACGTGAAATGGAATCTACGTAGACTCCTCTGCGATTCACGTTCATTGTTCTACAGAGTGAATATGTGGTACATCGTGTGACAACACCACAACGTAGAGAAGAAGTCAGCTGTATACCTATATAGGGAGCAGGCATTTTATTTTGTTTACCAAAGTGAGAGACACTTTTACATCTATTTCCATAGGTTAAAAATAAACATTTTTCACCACCATTTTCCTTGCATTATTCTGGTTTTGAAAATATTAACAGTTTCCGTTCTCACTGTTAATTGCAATTGGTAATCAATTATTTATACATAGTTGTATATGTAGATGTTAACAGACCAAATCGTTGGTTATTCAAATCTACAATGGTAAATAAATGATTGTACTTTTATGCAATTCATTGTAATATTTTAATTAGAGTGTTTTGTGGAACAATTTTTTACATCTATCACTTTCGATCAAGATAATAAAATTATATGAATCTGAATGAATAAATCAAATGTTAAATTACCGTAAATGATTCTCGAAATATTTATTAGAAACTAGGAATAGAAACCCCATTTGTAAGTAAAATTAAATTTTAATTATTAATAACAGTTGAGTAAATAAATAAATAAATAATAAATAAATTTATTGTCAAAAAACAGTACAAACTGCGTATGACC
>NNCF01127836.1:522623-552350 GCA_002313205.1 Laupala kohalensis | reverse complement strand
CTAGTATGAGCACGTTTGATTTCTGCGTGGAAGTGTTGGTATCATCTCTGGATAGCACTACTTTACGTGGTTTTGGGCGGCTGTGCTTACCAGTGCGTGGTGTGCGAACAGGTCTGGGTACTGGACGGGAGGGGATGAAACGAGTAGGTAAGGGAGGAAACAGGGACATGTCATCTAACACACTAAACCTATTCTGAGTGAAGAGTTGGGGTGGTGCACACCACGTCACATTCACGTCACGTGCACACCACGTCACGTGCACACCACGTCACGTGCTTTCACATTATGACGACGTGTTGTCTTACGAGTCATTTGATTGAAGTGTGTGTGGACGCTATCCATTGTATAAACTCTTTGAATATACCAACTTTAGCTCCTGCTACGTCTCGGATGTTCGTCGCCAACGTTTATCTTGAAGCTCCATTATCGTGACGAGGATCCTGAGGTTATTTTATTTTGTAATTTAATATTTTTGATTGCTGCTTGCAAATAATACAATACCCATATCACCAATTATATCATCTTGATTTGTGTTTGAATATGATTCAATGAATGTTTTAATGAATAACAATTGTTCGAGTAACCTATGAGGGTAATAAAATGATTTTCGAATTAAGAAATTGATATATCTGAGAGGTATTTCATGAGTTGTTGCAGCTTAATTTGTCGTTATTGCCGATCAACACTACTAACATTATTTAATCATTCATTAAATTTTTAGTTAAAATAATAATAAAATATATCAAGTTATATTATAATATTTGCAGCTATGTAAAAATGACAAGTACAAAAGCTGAAAGAAATTCATTTTTTCAAAATAGGGATTGATGTAACATAGTATTGATTTTAGTGAGTATCAACATGTCCAATTACTAACAGAACTTTACTCTTTTTAAAAAGGTTATTATTGCGGATAAGGTGGAGGAAGTACCAGAATATCAGTGGGTGTACGTTTATTCGACTGAGTGGTAGTTTCTTTGTCTGAAGAAATTGGTTTTTTCAATGATCAGTGTTTTGCAATTATTTTTTATACATTTATGATACGGAATAATTGACAAATATTTCCTCCCGTACAGTAAGTTGTTGTTTTCTATATCCAGTTCGTTCGAATCGCTTTCATCTTCCCGGGTCTTTTAGGTTTGGATCCAAGAAGATGAACTGTGTTAACGCTGATTTGACGGAGCAATATAATTTGATGAAAACAACTCTTTGATCGTACCTTACGTCTCGTATACCGTTTATGTTTTCAAATTCCAATACCTTTTCACAAATTCATCAATTTTTCTTTCAAATGTTTCCCAATTTCAAAATGTTAGTATTCCAAAACAAGATCGTACTGTCATATTTTGAATTTTTCTATGGATGCCAATAAGCTGAGTCGCTTTATAATGCTGGTCTATTTAACTACTCTCCTGAATTTTCCTTAATACTGTTATTTCCATGGATAATGAGGCTCATTACGAAGCTTTCCACGCTCCACTGCCTACGTAACTCACCCCTTCTCCCGAGTTACGATACTTATGCAAAACAACTCCTTCGCATTCACCTCCTCCTCTTTTGGGATATATTCGTTTTTACGTCGATTTCATTTACTGAATTTTTTCTATGTCATAATTTATTCTTTTGCTATATTATTAAGAAAAAAAAGCATTACTTGTTTATGTCATTATTATAATTCCATTTCATTTTACATGTTCTGTAGACGTTTGAGGAGAGGCTTCATTATCATTTATTTCTCTGATTATACAGAAAGACCTCTTTTATTCGACCCGCTCTGGACAGGGAACGTGCCGGTTTCGGAATTTTTCCGGAATATGGAGTTTTTTTCTTCAGAAAACGGGTTTTAATAAAAAATAAACACGAATGATATATATTTTTATCATCATATTTGTATCCTATGTTTATTATTTACATTAAAAGAACTGCGTGACATTGACCAATTCAAAAACCTAGCTGAGTGTAAATCTAAAACTAACACCCGTTTGAAATCTCTATTATTATCGTGCCTTATAACATTTATATTATTTATAATTATTTCAGTGAATTAGACACTGAAATCTAACATCTGAGAAATACAGTCACAAATTACTGTATATATCAAAGACATGAAATGTAATAAAAAAAAATAGTTTTTATGGTCTTTACAGAGGGTGCCGGATTATAGAGAATTAAAAATCATAAAATGCCAGACTAAAGAGGTTTTAATGTATTAGAATTAACTGAAAATGAGTTGGTATTCTGAAGACACATTTTTGGAAAAAATGTTAACGGGAAAAAAGAGAACACGTATGTTAAATGATACTCACGCACTTCATTCCTTAGTGTATGTCCTTGATAGTTTGTTTCTTAGATAAATCTCCATAAATACATAAATTTTATTGTAAAAAACCAGTTACAAAATGTGTACGACCACGTGGAGTATATAAAATAATTTACTCTCTGGAAACAAACAAAGAACCATCCCCCCAATCCCATCAAGGACCCTTAAGTCTGTGGTGGAATGATCATTTCCGCGTCCTTGGGTAAAATTATTTCATGCACCCCTTAACGTATGAACTATAATAGTTAGATGCTAAATATAATTTCTACAGAATATTAGCAAATGTATTTGAAATAGGATTCAAAGGAATAATTATTTAACAAATACATCTATTAACAAATTTTAAAATTGTTCCGAAAAATATTGCATTTAAATCGTAACTATTAAAATAATTCAAAAATCGAGATAACAATACTATTAATGAGACTGCTTTACACAGAACGTGATGTGTTCTTCACTGTTCTAACTCTTTCTTTTCCAATTCATTTAGTGAGAACCAAAATTTAATTTTTTATAAATGGTAATTATTGTACAACACCTTTTCGTCCATTTCATCCATACTGATTATTAGACAATATAAATATAATATAAACTAGATATATAATATAATTATAGGTCAATTATAAAACAATAAATAGCCTTTCGAGAAAGCAATGTGAGTTTTTCTTAAAATGGTAAATTAACCTAAAAATGTTTTAATGCCGTAACTGCGGACCACTTCTAGATAAAACAATAGAAACCCATAGAAATATAAAGTAAATATGGTGTTTTACAACTTTTGAAGGAACTTTTCCTTCGTATAAGAAGCTAGAAAGACAATTTTCACACAAAAAATGACGTGAACATTTTTCTCATACATGAACTATTAAAACTATGAGCAATGAAAAAATATATAGAAAGTCTTGTAGAAAATTTTAGAAGCATTTATTTTGCTTTTCGTTTTCCAGTCACTGCATTCGAGATAATAGCGAAAAAAACAAGAGAGACTTTTCATCCTCTAAATGGCACTGCTAGAGTCGGGGACTTTAATTATGTTTACCTCCTAAGTAATACGAACACATTCCTGAAGAAAATTCTGTCATCTTCCATAACCTCTATGACAAATTTTTTGACTGTGCTGATTTGGTGGCGTCTTGATTATCCTAATACACAATACTAAATTCTATAATACACAATAAGATGGCGACAGTGCCGTCGAAAACGTGTTTTTTGATAATAATAACAACGATCGACAGATTATTTAGTATTAAATAACAACTTTTGTTATCACTTCCCAAACTAAATTTATCGTGTGATCATTATGATACCTCAGGAATATTCATTTCTTTTTTCAGAGAACTAAATGAAATTGTCAGTGCTATTGGGAGGTATTTTAATGCAGCTCTTGGTTCTCAACTACTCTACAAATTTGAAAGACTACAATATGCTGAAGTGAGTATTTTTTATTTGTCAATTCCGCATTGATGTAATTTTGATCCCAACGTCAATTTATTTACAGATTTTAAAGACATATCAGGGAAAGACCATGTCGGAAATATATGGTGGAATACATCTGTTGAGATTGTTCGGTAAGTAATATGTAACATTGGTCTATAAAGTAATTGCCTAGGACTACTAATCACAGGTAAATTAATACTCGCTTGCGATATAAGTATATTCTCTATTTTCGGTGCCATTTATGTAACGCACCTTGAATTACTATTCATATAAAAGAGAAAAATAGATAATAGAGAGATAAATAGATTATAAGAGAGATAAATATGTAATAAAAGAGATACATAGATAATAAATTAGATTTTTTTAAAATGTGATGTTAAAAGTCATTTTATATTTTCATCCTAGTTTAACAATATGGTTCACATAAAAATCAAACAATGTTTTAAAATTACATTAAATTTGATTGATCGCAAAAAAATATTTAAAAAAGTAAAGAGTATGATGTAATGTGAACATATATATTGGATCTCACAAGACTTCCGTAAATTGTAAGTCATTCACTCTTACCGTCGTTGGCGCTAAAGTTTAAGTTAAGTTGTTTCGTTGGCATTTCAGTGGTAGCAATTAGTCCACTCAATATTGTACAGTTTACTGTAATGTCTCGTATCTGCTTCAGTAGGAAAACGCGAGTAAATGTCTGTTCAGTACCTTATTCTCCTACATCCTTCCTCTCATCACGTGTTTAGATGGAAGATGGGTTCTAATAGTCTAACTTTCCACGTAAATTTCAGCGTAAACTCAATAAAAAATCACTGCATGTAACCTAACCTAACCTGACCTAGCATCACATTTGAAGTGCCCTTAGCAGGGATAGGCAACCCGCCTCGCGGTCACCTGCTGATATTCTTTTTAAACAGAATTTAAAAAAATAAAATAAACCGATAAAATAATAACAGATAACAGAATCCGTTTTTTAAACATAATTAATTACATAATCCAGTAACGTTGTTGTATCGGGGTTGACTTTTCAACTACTTTTAAACATTAAGTTAGAGATCTGGGTGACCCACAGAGAATTGAAGGTTTGACTATGCTATAGATACGGAAAATTAACGATAGTTTGAGCGAAGGCTATAGATAACTATCGATAGTTTCAAGTTATTATAACATTTCCGAACATATCGGTTACGCAGAGTAAAACGAGAGCAAGAATTAGTCAAATCAGGTTCCACCAAGTTCAGTTACTGTTAAAGTGATAGCATATTATACCCACTTTGTAATATGATTTGCTTGGTTGGTATTTTTATTTACTATTTAATAATGTAGTCAACTTAACAGATGCGTAGTTACATTTTTTTCTTTGGAAATCTATCAAGGTTTGAAAAACTGAAAAAGGTACTTATGATTTTGTCGAACAAAGACCATTCTTAGGTATGTAATTTTACTAAAAGAACAATATAAGACTGTAGAAACAATACAATGAAATAAGTATTTAAATCATGTCTTCAACTCTGACAATGAGTCATAAAACACACTCACAAAAGAAAATATGTGGAAGGTACATGTTGTTCTTGTAACCATTCAATTTTGACAATGAAAAATGGCATATCGATATTCTTAGCTTCAAAAGCTTTAACGTAAATTTGGTGAAGTCGGTGGTCAGTTTCAAACGGCGTGCCGTTTAACAATTAACAGGGAAAAGATTATTTTATAATTGTCGTGAAGCGGGCTCAAATGTCCCGCGCATCAGAAGCGCTCGCCTAAACGATACAGAACTACTGACTGAGCGCGGGCCACAATGTAAATACGCGAGACATTGGCGTTCGCGAGAGGGAGAGGGAGAGAGGAGTGAAGGGAGTTTAGAAGTGAGAGATACTCCACTCCACCTTGTCGGTTAGAATTGACTTGTACGGTCTCTACCGAATTTCATACAACACTCCTTCTCGGTCAGAATGAACTTTCGCGGTCTCTGTCGAATTCTTCATACTTCGCTTCCTTTCGAACTGAATTGACATCAACTGTCTCAGTCGAATCTACTTTCTGACACTATCTTTACCCAGGTCACAACTTCACAATATTGCACAAGATTCGCCATGCGCTCCGGCAGTATTGCTGTCTCGTCGCCGGACGCTCCAGGCCGCCGCTTGTTGCACTCTGCGTGAGTTGGGTAGTAAGAGCTATGTCTGTCAATGCTGAGAATGAAGCTGTTATTACTCCTTTTCTCCTGTGGCTAGTTATATAAGACTAGGGCATCTCCCACCCCCTTTCTAGCCAGCTCCCCTTAAAGTCGGGCGACATAGGTTCTCCCCGTCTATCGTGGGAAGCCACCGTCGCCCCGACATAATCTATTCTGCCACTAAAAAGCCTTGGAAAAACAATGGAAATGCCCTCCCGCTCTACTAACCTAATGAAAAGAAACACTATGTTTCCAGTTACTAGGGGAATTGATCCTTTGGACTTAAAACCATTCCGTGTATTTGTTCAAAGTGGTGGGAAACGTAATAGCTTTGGAGGGACGCGGGAGGACTGAAATGGGACCATATGAAACTATCGATAGTTGACAAATAAGTAATTTACTGCTACTACTAAACAATAAAGTAATAAACACAGTGCGCTCCCGTTCATTTTGTTTCTCGGGTTACATTTTCTGTGAGTTAAGTTACACGAATTGCTGACTAACGATTGTACTATAGGAAGTTTCCGCGTCTCTACTATGCTTGCCCGACTTAAAGATTGCCTACACACTATTTTAAGAAAGTAGATTGCGTCCTAAAGACACCCTGTAAACATTATCTGGGCTCATCTATTTCCACAGCCGATGCTGCCTACTTACGCATACCCTTATTGAGTCTATTTATACTTATTTATATGGATTTGGAGTATAAGTATATGTATGTATATATATATATATATATATATATATATATATATATATATATATATATATATATATATATATATATATATATATATATATATAAATTAGGGTTTTAGAGTACGTCAGAGAATCTCGCCAACGTACCCTAAAATCTCAATTTTAAAAAAGGTATTGTTTCGAAGAACAGTTGAAGAATAGACTCTCTAACTAAATCGGTTGGCAGTACTAGTGACAAAGTCTTAGGCTGTCAAAAGAGTGTACATTACAAAACCATAACATAACTTAGTTTATCTGAATATTTTACATACATTTGAAGTTTAAAGAAATGTTATTCTCGAAACGTTTCTAGGTTATTTTTTCTGCAGATAATAACTAATTGAGAGATGTATACAAGGGAATATCTGAACGTTTGGTATTGTGAAGAGAACTATTGCCTTCTTAGAATTCTGTCACTCGTTCTTTCTACTCAAACATACTACATTGTAAGACATTAATTTTCGTTTTACAATTCATATTTCTTAGCAGCTTATCATTATAGTTTTCGCGAAATACTGTTGCAACGTAGGAATGCAAATCGGTCACCAGCTGAAACGCGAAAGGAAATTTAACAGAAGTAAAAACATCTTTTGTATGGAATTGTTAAAAATACTGTGATCTTGGACAAGTATAAGTCTTATGTATTTTTGGGTCTCAATTAAAATTGTATTTTGTTTTAGTTAAAATGGAGAGCATGTTGCTGTCCTTGCCTCTCGACGAAGAAGAGGAAATTCAGATCGAGGCTCTGCTTCGGCACGCCCATGAAATCATGAGGTGAGGAGAGATGAGATGGAGTGTGTTCGTAGAAAAGGATAGAGCCACTAAATGTAGGGCTGTGTACGGACGAGTGAGATGAACTTAGTGATTACGAGGGGAGTTTTCTCGAAAGCTGATTTGAAGACTTGTGATTAGGATGTAGGGGTGTTCATGTCCCCCGAGACCCAGAGCGCAAATCGCACCAAAATATCTCGGAATCCCCTCTCCCCAATTTCTAGTATCCCCCCTCCCCCAACTAAGAAATTACCTGTACACTATCTAATTGGCTAGGGTTACTTTTATTGACCCACATTGCGGGTATAATTACTCCCTAATGGGAAGTACGGTTGGGAATTCTTTTTATTTCACGTCCATAACTCACATTGTATGCGATTCTAGGCCTTTCAAATAGGAGTAAAATTATTAACTTGAATTCTACTTTGCATTTAGGTTGTCTTGTCCACCAAAGTTTTTTGAGTTTCAATACAAAATTACGTACTTTTAAGTTTTTACATGTGTTTCTATAAAACTTTAAGTTTTTAATTGATATAAATCATTTTCAAATCTACTAACTAATTCATGAATATCACTGACGACTTTTTCCTTCACGGAAGCAATCAAATTTACAGATTTGCTGATAAAATTTAGATGAAAATTTGACAATACTTAATGTTCCTAAAATAGTACATATGTAATTTAGTCGTTTTTTTTCTTCACCCCTTTTCAAAATGTCATTGAACATGTGATGTCCATGTTCTGACTTCATACCTTTTTTTAAAACCAAAACTGTTTTTTTGGACAAAATTTCATTAATTAAAGCAGGTTTTATTAACAGAATATTTGAATTACAGTAATATTCGATATTTCATCTATATAGTGACATCTATTTACATCAATATTGTGACATTAGCTCATTGAATTTATATTTATGTATTATTTAATTTTAAAGCTCCATTCTCTGTGCGAAAAGCTGAAAATACAACACTTAAAAAGAAAAGAAAACAATGCGACAGGAAAAGGAAAGTTACAAACTGCACTGGTTTATTTGTAAAATGACTCAACCTATGTGTACAAGAACGTTTGTGTAAAAAGTGAATCAGATAGATAGAAACTTTTTGAGTTGCTTTCATCCCCTCCAGATTCTATATAATGAATTTAAATATATACACTTACACTGTAAACAAACAACAATATTGGATGACGCACTCTATTACTCCTGTCGCTGTGTTCTGTTTGCACGCTGGCAAGATTTGTATGACAAACGGATATGTCCATAATGGGTGATGTGCACGGGGATGGTGAACTCCACTTTACAACACCGCTTCGTGACGACGCACAGTGGAGTATATTGAGACGAAACTTGTCCAAAAGAATTTTATCCCGTGAATTTGATGGATTATAGCGAATTATCGTTTATACATATATAAACAAATGTTATATTAAGTTAATTTTTTTTGATTCGAGAGGTTATGTATCAAATCTATTTAAATAGAAGCTCTATATAAATTATCTTAACATGAATAATGGACATAACATTTGTTTGTATACTTAAAAATGATTTTTTGCCATAATTCACCAAATTTACTGGATAAAATACTTTTGGTCAGGTTTCGCCTCGATATATTCCACTGTGCACAGACACGAAGAGGTGTTGAAAAGCGGCATTCACTAACCCGTTTACTTACCCATTTATCAAGTTTTGGTACTTTGTCAAGCAATGTGCCGAAACATGAATGGTCAAGTGCCACAGTGCCAAGTGACAACCATTGTTCTGACTTCTAACAATCTGAAGAAAAGCAACTGTGTCGGAATACGAATAAATAAATGTGAAATATGGTACAAATAAATGTGAAGATGCAGTATAATGTAGTTTCAAATAAATTATAACTATTAACCTGACTTTTAAAAATATATTTTTCACCTTTATTGGCACAACATTGTCTTCAAACTATTACTATTAATTTGCTTTTCGAATTGGTTATGCAAATGACATGGGAACCTTGCCAGACCGACTTGGGGATATTCGCGCTTATTACGAGCTGCTTGTTATATAAATGTTGGGCATTTCAATATAAGATGCAAATTGTTTATAAAGTTATAAATTGTAAAATTGTACGTATGAAACCAAAGTAATCGTGTCAAGTCTTTAATATGACTAATTTAATTAACTTTATTTTTTACCGAACGTTGTATTTTTTTCTCCCAATTCGCTCTCTTTCCCGTTTTGATACCATCACAGCAAATAAACCATTTACTTAACTCCATTTTTTTTCGTGTCAAAGATTTTTGATAATTTTGACTAAATTTCGTAATTTAGTTAGAATACAGTCTGATACAGAAACAGATGTTACATTACGTATCTCTGCTAATTTCATTTTGTTTACATTCAATACATTAATACATAGCATTACTTGTATTGCATTCCTTAATCTATTCATATGATTCAACAGTAATGAAATTTGTTGACAATTTTAATGACTAGAATATTGTTGACACTTTCCTAATTCACCACTCACAAACTTTCGTAAATAAAGTATTTAGATGAAAATTATTGACCAACAAACTCCTAAAATCAATCCAAGAAAAACATAAGAATTAAAGTCAATGGTTAATTAATTTCACGACGATTCAATAAAACTCACCTACGGGAAAACCTAAGTGATGTTTCACTTACTTAAGGTGACGAAACACTAAAACCTTATAATGTAAAATCAGTCAGAAAATTCGAATATGTAAACACATCACTCAAGGATACACACACACAAAAAAAAACGTGGTAAATATGAAAACTATTCGAGTGTTCTGCTTTTTACCCAATGAAAAGATTAAGGAAACGTAACTACCCGCTATCTACTCATAGATTCGGAAATGAACAACTGAAATGTCCGTTCCGGTTTTTTAGTCTGATGTTTACGTCCGCGTCAAATTCGAAGTGCGGACACTCAGAGCACACAAGGATTCGGCGAAGGAAGTGGGAAGAACTGACCAAGGTTGAGAAATTAAAAGGATAGTACCGTCCAGTATCATTTCACGTACCCTTTTAACTTTAATTTCTAGCCTTAACGAGAACATATATTTCAAAACATTGGCATATTAAAAAAATACATATTTTTTGACCTAAATCAAAGAAATTTAAGAAAATTAAATTTAAGCTAAAGTTCCTAAGCGTAAAAACCCTCTGGAAAAAGTTTCCCTTTTTCGGGAGAAGCATGGACCTCATTGCACTCTCCCTGGAGACGCCACGTGGGGTTTCGTGGAAGAGAGAGAAAAAGGAAATATCACCAGATCACATTTTTAGGAATCCATACGTGGTTTATGGATTGCTCGTCTTCGTTTGCGATGTCAGGAACAAAATTATTTTCCGTATTAACGGGTAAAGGGAACGGGATTTAGAATCCACAAGGACTAGGAATTCCAGAAATAAAATAAAATATGCCCTCTCGAAACACCAAAACGGACTATTATATATTTTTCAAAAACTGACACAGAAATTAAAATTCGTTAAAACGTGTAGAATATTGTGACAGATGAAATATTATCATGTGAAAAGTATACGTAAAATGAAACTTGTACATAACATTTATATATGAGTATTACAAAAGGTTTTAATTTTCGTCCACCATAAATGAGTAGCTTTCCAGAATGGTTTTACATTGTATCCAGGCTCTGGATATCATCCACCTGTTACAGAACAGATCAGTTAAACAGCATTATAAGCGAGTGGTATCACTACACCTCCACGACTATTGACTAGAAGGTTAATGAAAATTGTGTTATCTGTAACGGAAATTTAACCATCGATTTATCATATTATTCTTGATAAATTCCTCCCTCCCAAAGTCTCTATGAACACTTTCCTAAATTCAGTGACATTAGCGACAACACTCGCCAAAAATCATCCATAAAACGGCTTCAGATACATAATACAAAAAATCTGCCCATGATATTTAAAGTCTCTTACAAGTATAATACAAAAATATCCTCCCAAAATTTTTCAAAGAATGTGACATTCAGTTCCGTGATACAAACCATAATTCTAATACCCTCTAAACACACTCCTTAGGCGATCAAAATTGCGAAAAATTTAAATCAGATTCAGCAAACTGCAATGTTAAAATTTTATCCTTGAAAAAATCTCGCACAATTATTGTTAAAATGTTATAAAAGACATTATCCAAAAATATCCCTCCCTCAAAAACAAGTCTCAAAGNACGAGCTTTACTGCAAATATGTATTATCCTTCAACATAAATGAGTAGCGTTTCAGAATGAATTTAAATTAAATCCGGACACTACTAGATGATATCATCCACCAGTCCCTGTACCGATCAGCCAAACAACACTGTAAATGAAAGGAATGGTTGCATCTGCTCAGTGTCAAAAACCCATACGCTAATGAAAAGTGAGCTGCCTTTTATGAAAATTTAACCACTGCATAATGGAAGTATTCTTGAAAAATTTCCCCAAAAGTCTCTCAGAAAGCCTTCCCAAATTCAGTGACATTAACGATCCAATGTTTCTGCCAAATACTGATGCATACAAAATTTCAAAAATTCTGTAACAGATTATGAAAACGCCCCCATTAAAATTTTGTAAACTTACCTCCAAAGATAAATTAAAATGGTTTGAAAGTTGTAATACAAGAAATTCTCCACCAAAATTCTGTATAATAACTTTCCAAGTTCAGTAATTCCAATCTTGTACGCCCTACCTAAGCGAATAAAATTTCAAAACAATTAAATCATGTTCAGTAAGCTGTATGATTAAAATATCATTCTTCAAAAATCCTCCTAAAATCGTGAAAATGTTCTGAAATTATGTTAAGTTGAATGGAGGACTGAGATTCAAACTCAGGACGCTTAGCGTGCTGATGCGTTGTTGTTTTTGAACTCCAAAATTAGAAAATATCGACCCACAATAAAGTACTTCCTACGGGGGTCGCCTCATATGAATATAATAATCTCTATGAGTGCGCCCCGGAGGACTGTGGGTCTCGCAAGGTAAATGTCACAGGTAGACTGGTAGCGCATCAGCACGCTCAGTTGAAAATCCTGAGTTCGAGTCTCGACCCCGTCTCCCATTTTCATTGAACATATCATAATGTATCTGTTACCTGGCGGTGTGGTTCACCTGAATATATGATAATGATATGATATGATTGACATAAGAACCGACGACCGACATCAGAGACGCAATTGAATGCGGTATAAAATATCTGCATTAAATGAATTTACATATATATGGAAAGTATGGAAAGTCTTGTAATAGTGAAACTTTTCGATCACGAGATTTTGACAGAAAAATCTGTTTTTCGTGCTCCTTTTATCAAGAAAGAGAATTTCAAAATACCCATGTCGCTGGCGCTAGGTTTGAATATAGCGTATATTTTGTTCCTAAGATAAGTTTGTTTTGAAAGATAATTTTTTTACTGCGCTCTAGTGAAAACGGAAACGGATGCGGTGACTTGATGAGAGCAATATACCTATACACATCTTTTTGCTGGTCTCCTTTATCTTTCTGTAATTCTCGAAAAATTGTGAGTTTAGAATTAAATTTCAAATTTACATCACATTTTCGAAAACTATTTTGTAGATCTCATTGATGTGTGCGTTACAACGGTCTTGCACTATCTGTACTTCTTTAAATTAGTTTGGAAAAGGCCTTAATGAAGAAGGTATGATTGAAATGACCGTAAAGATGTATTATATATCTTTTTATTTCCATTTTAATAATATAATTAACTTTTTTAGATGTATATGAGAAACTTGGTAATTGTGGAGCGTTAACAACATTATCAAAGAATGATAAATTAAAAGACGTTTCTATGTTTCTATGCACATTGAGCAACATAGAAACGTGTTTTAATTTAGTATATGAGAAAGTATTTGAAATGCTCTAGCATCACTAGTTCTTGTATTAGGGGAAGGGCATATCGTCATTTTGTGTTGCGGGGCAGAAATGTTAAATCCCTTGTTTGCTTCCTTCCTTCCGGAGAGTAAATTACTTTATTGTCCTCCTTGTTTGCAATGTATGTAACGCTTTTTTGACAATATTTTTTTTATTTAATTTTTGTACATCTCATGACTGGTATCACTTCCATCTCCCACAGTACGTTTTATTGGTCAAGTCATCTAGAATTTTCGTTTTGACGTGAGTGATCAAGAACCCAGAACATACGAATTTTGTTTTGGTAAACATATATGAATCACGACGAACAACAGTATGATTACTTTGTTGAATGACTTCTGAAAGTAGTTAGACTTGTACAAATACAACCATAGTGACGTTACTTATTATTCTGTTCCGTTGTTGCACGGTTTCTGCTCTTAAAACTTCGCAAGAATCTGGAGTGTGAAGTCGAAAAAAATAATACTAGGAAGTTCGTCGAGAGTTTGGAGAAAATGATATGTGACTTATTATAAAATTGAATCACGAGATCCATAAGTAACCCTTCAAGACACATCCTTTCCAGTGGAACAAGATAATTCATGCCATTGAATATGATTTAGTTTCATGTATTTGAACATTTTAAAACATTGAAGAAATATTTTTGTTTGCATGTTTATTTCTTTCAGGTATCTCCATTCCGCAAATTTAATTTCAATAGATGATTATGGCCTTTCCCCTCCTGAATATCGAAGACAAATTTTGGGAGCTGACTGAAAGGTTTTGCCTTCCATGGATCATCAACACAATACCTATTTTTTCACAGTTTAAAAATAATCCTGAATATCTTGTAGATTGTACATATGAATATAAAAAATATTTTCAAATATAAAATATATTTTAATTTAATCCATATTGTTTCATTAGTATACCAATTATTTTAATTATAAGCATGCAGCACGATTTAGTATCTCTCCCCAAAATTGTTTTACGGTGGATGAGCGAAGAAATAAAGAGAAGAGAGCGCTCATTGATCGACGGGAGGTTGTTGGTACAAAGGTTCATAAATTTTTTCATGCTAGCGACTTATACTTCGAGTGAAACAGAACTCTTTAAAACCCAAAATGCGTTTTCATAATAGAATGAACAAAATGTGCTAAAATGGGAAATATATAGTGGACCTCGATCACAGTTAAGGTTATGTTCGATACGGGTGAACCCGCACGTAAACTTCGTGATCCTCGTTCCGCATAGAGATATTTCCGCGGCGTAGGAATGGAGTGGAGTATACGTAGAATCCCCTAAGCGACGTTTGCTAGTATTGTACATTCGAGACAATTGGAGCAAATATGGGAAATACTCGTACGTTTAACATTCCTGAGGAACGCTCCCTATGCGGAATTGATTGAGAAATGCACGGAAATAACTCCGGAGAACTAACAAAACAATGACTTAGTTATTCAATTAAGGTTTGAAGAGAGTACTTGAGTTCCTTTACGCCCCAATTTCTCTTGGCTATCCCGGAATCGTCGCGTCGTGGTATGAACAACCGACGTTGTTGGCCACCTTGCTGTGGTCTTCTACAAGGTACTTATCAGGTTTCGTAGTAATTTATTTGCAGTACCCTGAAGGTCACAGCAAGATGGTCGAAATGTCGGTTGTTCATACCACGACGCGACGATTCCCGGATAGTCAAGACACATCTGGCTCCAGCAGCGAAAGTATCTAAAACGATAAGAAATATGTAGCCATAAAGCTTTAGCCATAGAGCGACCCTCGTACGGTATTGGGAAGGACCCAAGAAATAAAAACAGCATTTCCATTGAATATCTTGGTCAACACATATTGTCAATATGGTTATTGTCAATCCTTCAATATAAAATGGCTCCTCACTCTGTCAATATTTTGAATATTTCCGTTTAGGCTAGCTTCAGCAATAACGAATCACACAAAAATATGAGTGATGATAAAGGTAGTTACCTACTAAGACGTCCTGAAATAGAAATGTATTCCAAACAATGACTTCTCGAAATGTATGGTGATATGTGATCGAAGAAACAAATTTGGCCGTGTTCTTCTCAATTTCATGTTGAAATTTCGTAACTAATTTCCTGGATCTAGTTCATAAAGGTCTGGACATTACGACATTATCATGATATTTCCTTTAATTATTTCATGCTTACATTCAGAGGATGAAATTCACCTATTACTTACCTCAATGTTAAGCAAAGGATATTTTGAAAAGACAAAATCGAAAATAACGTGACTTTTATCGACATAATTATGAAGAATCAATAAATTGGTGATGGACAATTATTGTTGAATTTGTGTCGATACACATTCAAGCAATAAAAAAATAACTGGTAAGAAACCTGAATTGTTTAATACCTCTTTAAATAAATTTATTCATTTATTGACAATAATATCTAGCTACGTCCTTTTATTCTAAGAGAAAATAACGTCTCTGTGATACCACGACTGTCTAACTTCACTACACAAAGCAGTAGTATCAAGTGACAAAGGTTACACCCCAATGAACCTCAGTAACAGTAAAAATTACCCTACTTTCACAACATTTAAGGACAGATTGATGGCGTGGAAGACCAAGCCTCTCTATGGCAGATTTCCCCATGGTCTTGAAAATGCCAATTTCGATGCCTCAGTCAATGGCTCAGAGATGTGGCTCTATTTGGTGAGACGGAGGGATTTATGCAAGCAATCCGGGATCAAGTCATCGCAACCAACAACTGTAAAAAGTACATTGAAAAGTAAGATGTTAACGAGAAATGTAGAATCTGTCTCCAGTCACCAGAAACAATAGCTCGCATTACCACTGGATGTACAAATTTAGCTAACACATAGTATCTGCACCGGCATAACCTGACTTCTAACATTATACACCAAACTAGTGCAACAAGATTCGGACTTTTAACAGAAGAAGCTGAAATGATCACTCCCTATTATGAATTCCCAGCAAGATCTACAATAGAAAACAATGATTTTAAACTATATTATGACCTACCAGTACACACAGATAAAACAGTTCCAGCTAATAGACTAGATATTATACTACATAATAATACAGCAAGTTCCCAAAGAGTCTCGTTTCTTATTGTCTAGGGCCAATGGATGTTCAAAATCTTCTGAAACCTCTATTAACAAACGCTTGTAGTTTCATTCCGTTTTCCTTGCTTATGATCCATATTTCTGCTCCATACAAAAGAACCTGTATAAGTAACGTTATAAAAAAATTTCTTTCAGATGTATCTATTTCTCCATATTGCATACAACTGGACGAACACTAGCTTTTCCGGTTCTAGATGAAACATCTACCAGTGTTGTCCCTTATTTATTTTGCTTCCGAGATAGGAGAAAGAGTTTACGTTTTCAAGGCGTTGACTGTACTATCAATGGACATAGATATCTTGCATGAATTCACATATCATTTGTTTTAACTGCATTCATTTTAAGTCCAGCAGTCTCCGAGATTTGACATTACTTTGAAAACTTTTTTGGATGTCTAAATGCCATTGTGAGAGAACACATATCTTCCGCAAAGTCTAGGTCTTCAATGGTTTCCATTATTTTCCACCAAACCTCTCGCTTCTCATCAGCTGTTACCTGTCTCATAATGCCATCCAGAACCAGAATAAACAGTAACGTTTGCAGAATGCATCCCTGCCGAACTCCATTTCTTACTTTGATGGGTGCGGATTAGGGTGTCCCTTATTTTTCGACTTCGTTATTTTAAAACGCATACCCTGTATTTTTTATATTTTATCCCAATAACTAGGATATGTAATATTATCACCCCCGATAACGTTAACCCGTGCCGAATTCACGTCAAAATTATTATATTAAAAAACTAATAAAATATTAAAGAAATTTTTCCCACGTTCATAATTTCATTATAATCAACTTAAAATTTTTACCATACCTTTGGTATGACGTTTAAAAGGTCGGATAAAAATTTCAAGTTAATTGGATAAAATTACATATTAAATTCCAGGTAAATTTCGAATGCTCCAAAGAGAAATTCAGAGTGACATTATTTCCTGATTCAAGGAATAAGGGAGTTGCATGCAAATGTTATAAGATTATTTTATCAAATATTAACATTTCCCCAAAAAATTACCAAAAACTGGATCTTCTAACGGAGATCTAGCTCCTTTTCTTTGCATTATAAAAGATGCGGGACGATGACGGATATGTGCTGACATGTACAGAAATCTGTCAATTTTTGCTCGCTACAAATTGCACCTGCGTAAACAATCCTTGTATACATTAGCAGTTTATCACATATCATGTGTGTATCGCTTTAGTGATAGTGGCTACCACGTCACTGGAATTTCGTATCTCAAATAAAGGAATATTTCTGGTGGCGGAAGTGAATCTACTTGTCGGTTGTAAACGTCCGTACTCGCGGTGCTTTTATACAATATTCGTGTAGTGAAATTATCTTGGAACGAAAGTGTTAATTTCACTATTCGAGAGCGCAATATATTTTGGAAAAAGGTGAGGATTCCAATTAGATCACTTCCAAATAGTGTAAAAATCTCATTAAATTATATGAGATCTGGAGGGACCTTCAAAAAGATGCAAAGAAAAATCAAGATGTCTTTAAGCTCCGTAGACAAGTGTTTACAAGTAAGTCTGGATTTGTAATGCCAAAGAATCCTCGCATCTTTTCTAATTTTCGAAATGCCAAAGAAGAACGTCTTCCTATTGCGATTTCGTTCGGATGTAAAGATCAAATTCTAACTGTTCCTACTTGGACTATTCCAGAGGAAAGGACCAGACACAAGGTATTTCTAATGCAATCTCCTACTGGAATCTTGAAGACAAAGTGGAGATCCTCTGTTGTACCAGGACTTCTTATACAGGTCGTATCAACGGTGTCAGTGTTCGTTTGAAACAGAAATTAAGTAGGGATTTTGTTCCAAACTCGGCTTATGCATTTTGTACGTTCCACGAAAACGAATGGACAACATTACTTTGGATTTTGCTTTCAGAAAAAAGTAGCAGGTTTTTAAACGAAAAAATTGAGTAAATCACAAATATTTTCTGATATTGCCATAGACTTGTAAGAGAATTCGTGTTTGTGAATGAATGTTCATATATTTAAAACGTCAAATAATTGAGATTCTTAATGTGCTATAGTTTATCCTATGTGGAAATTATCGTAGAATTATTTTTTCTTATATGAATAAATAATAAATATCTATGAATATTTTTATTCTATTTATTTCGTTCATTTTGTCAACCGGACAGTGAAAGTTTTATAGTAATATCACCCAATCTTTCCTCAATCTGCACTATATCAAAAACTGCTTCTTTCTTCTGAAAACAAAATCCGAAGTAATGTTGCTGTCGATACGTTTCATGGAACTTACAATATGCGTAAGCTGAGTTTGGACCAAAATGGTAGCAGGAGAATACCTATTCTTATAGTGCCTTAGACATGACTATCGAGAGTTGATTGAGCTTTCCATCTTATCGTGCAAATTCTTGTCTAATTCCATATTATTGTCTAAAAACATCTCTTCTCAGCTCTCAATTTTAACTAACTCCCGAAGACAAAACCGCTGTGCAGGACATAAATGTATTAATTGTGACCTGCTGTATTATAGGCAATTGTTTCAACTTGTTTATGCTGTAAAAGTTCCTCAAGACCAGAGTTTCCTGAAATCTCTGAAATGAATGAAAACGTAGACGTCATATCAAAAGCAGATATGCAGACATCTTGTCAGCACTTATGGTACTTTTGGACGAAGTACCAGTCTTGTCACTGTGGATGAAGAAACGAAACCGCAGGGAAGCGATGTATGCCATCTTATGAAGACCTCAACGGTTCATTTTATGGTAAGTTTATTTTTAAATTATGGAGCGTTTCTGTAATTCACTCAAGAACTTTCATTTTGACTTTAAGTTTATTTAGAAAGACATATCTTTTTTAACCGACAGTTATTTCACTGATACTATCAAGAAATTGCAATAAGCAAATTCATTATATTCATTAATATGAACATTTTCTGAATTAGCAACTCACGATGATTTTTCTTCGTGTCTACTCTCCTTTTATTTCAGAAAGGAATTTAGAAGACTAACTATCGAGAGTAAATATTTCTTTCCTTCGCTTGAAAACTGAAGTTAGTTTTCTCCAACGATGTTCTTCTACATGGATGAACAAGGAGTCGTTCTTGAAAACCAAACTAATTTTTTCATCCCTTAAAGTTGTCAACGGCACAGCTCAAAGGGCAGTAAAACTAATGCAGTACTTTCATGGTTTTAGTACTGCCCATGTGTAACAGAATCTATTCTTATCCCGTTGTGTTCAAGAACATCGTCAGTTGTTTCCTTAAAGAAGAAAGGAGACTTTGAAGAGAAAGAGTCCCCGATGATACTTCATTATATTTTGTAATATAATTATAAAACATTTATAAACAATTTATGTTTCAAATGTGTTTCATTTTTGTTTCTTCCCAACACCTCGAGTGCTGAATTAATCCCTTATAACAATGTTTGCTACATAGACTACTAAAATCGAACTTGAAATTTTTACTTTATCTTTTACAAAACGTTTCAAAGCTCTGACAAAAATTTCAAATCGATTGAACTGTAATGGCGTACTAAGGAAAAACTTAAATCTTCAGCAGAGACTTATCTGAAATTGGAGTCTTCAGCGGAGCGCTCAACCTTTTCTTCAGTCCTTCTTTTCCGTTTAATCAACTTTAAATTGTTACCTTATATTTATCAAATGTTTTTAAAGTATTGGTAAAAATTTCAAATTACGAAAAAACACTGACTGTAAAAAAAGCTATGCGTTCGGCCGGCACTCAATATTTTACAAGTTGAGTTTTTATTACCATAAAGCAACTTTGACGTGAATTCGACACGAGTTAACATCATCCTAGGAGTAGAATATTTTGTATATGGGCACTTAGGACCAAATCGAAAAAAAAAGGGTATGCGTTTTAGTTTTCGCAAAAAAAATTTTTTTGATCCACATAAGGGACATTCTAGTGCGGATAGTTTCCCATCGTGTAAAACTTGGTATGAATACTCATCATGCATGGCCTTTATTATTATTTTTTTGTCTTTATAGGGAAACTTCTGTTTTCCATTACTTGCCATTTGTACTCCTGTCTCAGCGAAACGAATGCTTACTAAAAATCAACAAACGTTACATCTAACATAGAATTCCATTCCATACTCTGCTCCACAATTTGATGGAGAGTATTTATATTATCTATGCAGAACCTATTTTTTCTGAAGCCAGCCTGTTCTTTTCGTAATTTTACCTCGCCTACGCCTGCAATTGGGTTTTGAACCACCAAATACATTCCCCGGCATACACACTTACGATATTCCTCTCCAATTGATATATTGTTTATAAACCCCGTTTTGGGTATTTTAACATTGATGCCATCTTTACAGTCTTTTGGTATCGTGTCCTTTCTCCATATATTTTGCGAGGGAGCAGTATTTTTTCACTTGTATCAATATCCGCTTTGAATATTTCTGCTGATATGTTGTCCTTTCCAGGAGATCTTCCATATTTGTTTGTTTTAATGCCATCTTAATTTCAGTTATTGTTCGTGATTCTGTGTTAAATCGTATAGCTATTGGAGCAGCATCATTTGGTGAACTATTGTTGGTGTTTATCTTATGTTCTGTTGATTGATGAGTGTAGGTTTTGTTCAGGAGTGCATTAATATATTCTATCAATCGATTAATTTTTCCTCTTCACCCATTAAGAGATTACCTTCCTTATTGCTCGTACAACCTCTTTTATTTCTAGATAGCATTATTGTTATTCGATAGAGCTCCTCTGTATCAGCTTTTATTGCCGCTTCCTCCGCCAATTTTGCACTGTCGTCTATTTTGGTTTGTTGCTCCTAACACTTTTCTATATTTGTTTAATAACTCTATTGTATTTCGTTTTCTTGATTACTTTTAGTCAATAATTTGTTGTTTCAGGCCTTGTATCTTTTCAATTAAATCCCTAGTTTTGGTCGTCATCCAATCTTTCTTTAAGCTTTTTCTTATGTTCCAGAAATATTTCACTAACATCAATAAATCCCTTTTTATCATCTCCCAATTTCTTCATCCTGTGTTTGAACGTTTTCAACAGCTTCAAATCGATTTTTCAACTCAGTTTTCACTTGCTGATTCACTTTTGGGTATTTCTATTTATGTACATCACAGCGATTACTTCTATTCTCCAATTTCTTTCGGGCATCCATAATTTTAATTTCAATGCTGGCTACCAGAAGATGTAGGTTGCTCCATACATCTGCCCTTCGTTTATTTCTCAAGATTAGCGATCTCTTCCTCATTCTTGAAAAGGCAAAATGATCAATTTGATGTTGGGGGACATCCATTATATTTTGTGGTACGTTCTGTGGGGAAATAGTAACCCCCTATGCTTAAATCCTTTGATGCACATATTGAGACTTCCGTACTATTATTATTGATAATTAATTAAGAATAATTAATTAAGAAAAATCTAAAAATAAATGAGGNAAGAGACAGGCTGAGAACAGAATACTCACTCCTATCGGAACCACTCACAATAAAAACACAGCAATGTGGTGTTCAAAAAACATCAAACATACTTTATTGGATAACATTATATTGATCTACACACATAAACATTTGTGAATGACTAATTTTAACACAAGATTTCCTCGGGCATTATACATTTAAAACGCTTACTGCGCAANCTCACCCCAAATTCGGCCACTGGGCTGGTCGGTTCATTGACCTCATAACACTTTTATACGTAGCACATTTACACTTGCATAATCACATATCATTACACTTTTAGTGGGCCTTACACAAGTTTGGGAACACATTACACTTTTTGCAGTTATTAAATTGTTTTGATGATGTCTGACTTAGATGATGAACCAGTTTGTAATGTCACTCGAATGGTTGTTGAAGACACCTCTTCGATTCCTTTTCGTACCGCTTTGACCAGTCTCGTCTTCTTTACCGCTAACACAGTTATTTATTTCTCCATCGCGATTTTAGTCAGAGTCGTATTTTGATCCTTAAATCAGTTTGCCTTATTTTTACATTAAACGTTCTTTGCAATATTTAATTATAGCTTCGTGGTCCCTTGTCTAATCATCAATACTCGGTAATGCTCGGCATAACCGAGCATTACAAAAGAGTGCCTTCCGGGTGAACGTNGCTCACAGTTACTCGAAACTGATTACACGGCGGATCGCTTCACCCTGAATTTACTGCTTTCTTTACTCGCGAGAGTCACTCAATTAACTGGTCGGAGTTCTTAGCGTAATCGAACTAGTTCCTACCACCTTACTCCTAGAGGATTACAACTTACTCTTCGCGGCATAACCGAGCATTACAAAAGAGTGCTGGGGACAGTGCGTTGCGTGCCTGGGAACCCGATTAGTATGGTGGTCGTCCGAGGGTAGGCAGGCAACCCGCTTGTCTGCCCGGTAGATGACCACCTGCAAAATTTGACCGATGTCCTGATCTCCTACTGACATCTGGGAGAAATTAAGACTAGTTTACATCTTTGTAATGGCATTTTGTTACGACTCCATAAATTTGTATAACTTGTTAGTTAGTATCCTTTATTGTTATTATTATTNAAGAGACAGGTACTTTGTCAGTTTTTGTTCAATGTAGTAATGTGTAAATATTTGATATCATGTCCTGTGTCTTAGTATGGGAGAGACTAAAATTATATTGTTTTTCTTTATTATTTTCTTGTTGTTTCTTAAAAATGTTTAGATATAAGTTTGGCGTTTGTGGTGGTTTTGTTAAATAGTAGAAATCACCTGCCTCCTCGTGGCGGGGATGGAAACCCCCCGTTCCTGGCGGCTTTGCCGCTGGGAGCGGGGGGAGGGCAAATGGTGATAAATAAAAGTAGTTGAGTTTTTGTAGGTTATCCTTAGTATGTTATTTTGGTTCAAAATCTTTAGTAGATGGAGGTACCTTGTATATGTCTCTGTCATTGTGTTTAGTGCTTGTCATTGTGTTGTCTTTTGTTTAAACAGACTCTCTGCTATATACTTCTTGCATTGGCGCAGGGGGTCTCTTTTCTCATTGTAAATATTGTCTTTATAATTTGTTACCTCTAGTTTAGTAGTAAATGAAAAAAAAAAGTTCCTAATGACGGTTGCTTCACCGTTTCTCACAGATCATCGTTCAGAATTTTGATCAAAAATATTGTCATTTACACGTCACTGGCGATTAAGTTTGGTGTTCCTTGCTAATCCACTTCACTAAATATTGTTCACCAGCAGATCGATTATTTTCATAAGTATTAGAAAGTTAATAAAATTTTAAACACATGTTGAACAGAATGGTTTATCACTCAGAAGTTGTTCACTCGTAACGATTCGCACTTTTGTTTCTGCTGTCAGTAAAACTGCGTCTCGTTAAATAAATTGTTTGTAACAGCTTGAAAATGTCATTCAAAATAATTTCAACTAGAAAGCTGAAAAATTCATCATGTGCTCTACTCACACAATTACACGAAAATTGCTGTTCTATGCGCACCAAAATAAAAACTTATGCTGCGTGTGCTCACTACACCAAACAAACTTTCCGCGTCTGAATAACTGGATAAAACTTTCTGCCTATCTGGATCCCGAGTGCTTTCATGCCCCTCTTTTTATAAAAAAATACTGTCACGTGACGTTCTCCTTCTTATGATTTCTTCCCTCCAACGTACGTCTGTTGGTTTTCTCCCCCCTACAATTTCATNGTTTGAAAGGGATTGGACATTATGATGAAATATAATTATTTTATTTTCGCAAAGAGTTTGTGACTCACGAGAAATGGAATCGACGTATTTAACCACTAGTTACACTTGGCTCCGCCCTTGGTGACTTTCAATTAGTGGTTTCAGTTTTTCTTTCTTTCCATACTTCGGTAGCTAGAAACGAAGATCCATCGGCCATTTTGTTCCTTACAAACAATACCCTTTGTGATCTTTTTCTGCGCAGCTGCGTCTGCGGCAAGATCCTCAGATCCCCAGTTTTATGATTTTACGACGTTCATAAAACCCAGTTGAAACCTGTTTCAACTGTCGGCATCCTTTTTGACCTTAAATTTTTATAACTTCTTTTGAATTTAGCATTTGCGTATTTTCGGTGAGAACATCCCAAAATTTTTCTGTTTCGAAACCCTCCGTCCTTTGCCAACTAACATCCCCAGAGACATGTGCGACTACCTACTTCTTTGCCTTTTTTCGACGCGAGTACCTAGACTTCTTTGACATCCTCTACCGCCTCGACCTTTTCGCTCTCGTCAAATGTTCAATTCTTATTACCTTGGGAAAATAATATTCCCTTACATCCGCTCTTTCTGAAGTCTTTCTGTTCGAATGAATTTTGAGGTTCGTATTTCTACAATCTTTTTTTCAAACTTGTCTGTCCCTTTGCAAATTTGAATCTTTGCAAATAATGGGTTTTATGGTCTTTTTTGTATTCTTATATTTCTAAAGAGCCTGTGAGGTTTTGCCGTCAATACTTTCCCATGCTTGCTCCAGACCACCCTCTGCGTTCTCTTCTGCTAGCTACGATTTCTAAATAGTTATTATTTGTTAAATTTTGATAACGTGTTTTTTAAAATTATTATTTAATTCAATGCACGGTCTCAATATGAACTTCATAAACATATTTTCTTTTTCGTTTGACTCGCCAACTCGGTGGTTTCGTATTTCATGCTCCATAACGTGATTATCACACCCAACTTTTGCATTCAAATTAACCATAAGAATTTTTACATCCTTTTTCCATTGACTCTCTGAGTGATATATAGAATCTGATTTTATCCTCTTTATTTGCATCTTCGATGGGTGCATAACATTGAATGATTGTAACATTTCTTACTTTCGTCTGGAATCTTGTTGCAATTATACTTATACTGGGTGCTTATGACCTATTTTTGTTTATAAAATGCCCACTCCACTTCTATGGATATTATCAGCGGGCACTCTCGAGTATAGAAAAGCAAATCTATTCTTTGTGGTAAATGTACCAAATTCTTTCCAACTAATTTCACTTAAACCCAGAATATCAAGTTTAAATCTTCCCATTTCCTTGACTCCTTTTTTAAAAAAATTCAGGTTCTCTCATAGTTCTTACATTCCAAAATCCTATTTTCATTGGCCTTTTCATGACGAAGGTCGTCCTTAATTTTGTCCGACATTTTGCTCTCATTCAAGTTTCTTCATTCAGTTGATGTATTTAAGAGGCGCTCTGATCACCGATTACCCTTATAGGTCTGCCACTCAGGAAAAGGGGCACCTGCCCTTCTCGCGTCCGTTGCTTGCGAGAATATCGCTTACGTATTATTATCAAACTATAGATTATTCGGGAAATATTGTTTAAAAATCGTAACTATTAATATAACTCCAAATTCGAGATTAATTATTACAATAAACCGCCTCCCCTAGGCAAGAACCTACAGAGACTGTATTACATCTATATGAAGGAATATCTATATAAAATTCGCCTCTACCCGAAGGAAAACCCGGGCCAGGATGGGGCTATAGCGATAACGTACCCAACCGTGCCAAGGTTGAGTACTGATAAGACTAAACTTATATGAATAATAAGAAACAATAATAGCATGCAGGAAAATAGTTTTGAAATTAATCGGTTATTTTGTTAGCACTAGAGCAATGGCGTGATAAAGTACAAGAGGAAGTGACGTATTTAATCTTTAAAAGAATAATTTAAAAAATAAACATTTGATGGGAAATAGAAGCCAATTTTTACTTTTGTTAAAACGAATAAATTACATTGTAGAAGCCATGATTCAGTAGGTAGATTTTAATCCCGGATTTAAAAAAATCAATTTAATAATATCTTTTGCGTCTTTGGGAAGGGAATTATAAGGAATGATTCCTAAATAATAGGCCATTTTTGCAAAAAGTTGTCGACACTCTAAGTCAATGAATAAAATCTCTATTGCGAGTAGAGTGTTCGTTTCAGATGAAGCAAGGGTGGCACTTCAGTAATTCGGTCTTAACCAACTAATTCACACATATAAATTTAGGAAAAAGTTAAAATATTTAGTTCCCTAAATAAAAGTTTACAAGACTTTCGTGGGTGAGATTTACAAATTATTCGAACAATCCTTTTTTTAATTCTGAAAGTTTGGATGCTCTAACCGGAATTGTCCCAAAAGATAATGCCGTACTGTAAATGGGAGCAAACGCTTGCAAAATGTACGCAACGGGAAGTGGGATAATTACATTATCTAAGAATAGGAATGCGAAACACAATTCAATATGACAATTCCATTTGATAGAACATCTTCGAAAGAGCTTCTAATTGTGTTCCATTTAACAAAAGATATACCTGGGTTAAAATATACTATTGTGAAATGATATAACCACTGTTTTGTCAGTGTCTACAATGAGACGATTTGCACGAAACCATGACGAGAGGTTAGACTAAACTTTTTGAGCGTTATTGTGTTTACCTAGAAAATTAGCGTCACCAACAAACAAAAAACAATTTTGCAGTCTGATGTGAAGGATGACATGTTCATATACAACAAAAAGTGTACAGGGGCGAGAATTGAACCTTGGAGAACTCTGCAAGTAAGTGGCTTTGTTTCTGAAAGGCAATGCAGAGGTACTTTATTTTTAGCACAGGACATATCAACCTCTTGCTTCCCATCTTTAAAATAGGAAGTTAGTCATTTTTGTGCAAGTTGACGAATGCGAATAGAGTGCAATTTTGACATGAGAATTACGTGCTCGATGACATCGAATGATTTGGATAAATCACGAAAATTACCCTGAGAATTACCTCCATGGTCAAGAGATAAGGTAACATTATTTAAGAAGGAAGATATGGCACTGGTTGTGGAAAAGAATTGCCGTATTGATCGTTAGAGAGAATGTTATTTGTTGATCAGAAATATAGTAGACGCTTGAAGAGCAAAATTTCTAGGATTTTGAGATTGCCTTCATTCTTTTGCTCAGTAATCATCCCTCATTCGCAAGAATGAGTTTTACCGTTGATCCTACCGTACATGTTGCTTGGTTTTCCTCTTTTCCCCGATATCCCGTGCTTTTGCGATATATCTTATTGCTTCACAATCCTGTAAGTTTGGAGATCATAATTCCTTTTCTATAGTTTTGTACCAATTTGATCTAGAAGTTTTTTTCTTAAGAATGAGAAAGAATTGTTCCCAACCGACTGACACATCAAATATTGAAAGTGCAATATTGGATCCTTCGCATAAATAAATAATAAATTTATTGTCAAAAAACAGTACAAACTGCGTATGACCACGTGGAGGAAAAAAAACTAATTTACTCTCCGGAAGCAAGCAAGGGACCATCCCATCAATTCCGATCAAGGGCCCTAAGGCAGAGGCGGATTCAAAAAATTCAGCAAAAATTCCTAGATAAGATAAAAAGTTAGCTGCGAGTTATAATACTAATAGAATGTCAATATGTTTGTAATTTTAAGCAAAAAATTACATGTAAGTTATTATCGAACTATAGATTATTCTGAGTATAGTGCTTAAAAATTGAAATAACACTAAATTCACGATTTATTGTTACAATAGACCCGCCCCTAGACAAAGCCTAGAGAACCTGTATGATAAATCCGCCTCTACCCGAAGGAAAACCGGAGAAAAACCCGGGCCAGGATGGGGCTACAGAATTTATGTACACAAACGTGCCAATGTTGAGTACACATAAAACTAAATTAATATGAGCCATAAGACAACACAATCATGCAAGAAAATAGTTTTTGAAATTGTTATAAGTTGTTTAAAAAGTACTACAGCAATGGCGTGATAAAGCACAAGACGAATTTAACTTTTGTTAAAATCAATAAATTCTTTTACAGTGTAGAAGCACTGGTGCAGGAGGTAGTTTTTAACCGCGGATTTGAAGATATTCAATTTCATAATATCTTTTATATTCTTGGGCAGGGAATTATATAGAACGATTCCCGAATGGTATGGTCCCTTTTGGCAAAGAGTGGTTGACACTCTAGGGCGATGAATATTACTACTATTGCGTGTATAGTGTTCGTGAACGAGACTGTTTCGTATAAAGCAAGGGTGGCACTTCAGTAATTCGGACTTAACAAACACGACTGTTTCATAAATATAAATGCAGGGAAGTGTTAATATATTTAATTCCTTGAATAAAGGTTTACAAGAGTTTCGGGGGTGAGATTTACAAATTATCCGAACTATCCTCTTCTGAATTCTGAAAGTTTGAATACTCTGACCGGAATTACCCCAGAAGGTAATGCCGTAACGTAAATGGGAGTAAACGTTTGCAAAATATACGCAACGGGAAATACGTGGACTAACTGCGTTAACTAAGATTCGGAATGCGTAACACAATTTGCTTAATTGGGAATTAAGATTGTCAATGTGACAATTCCATTTGAGGTTGTCTTGAATATGGAGACCTAAGAATTTTGTATTTGTAACAGTTTTTAATTGTGTTCCGTTTAAAGAAAGAGAAACCTGGGGTAAAGATTTTGTGATACTATTGTGAAATGACATAGACACTGTTTTGTCAGTGTTTACAATGAGACGATTTGCATGGAACCAAGTCGAAAGGTTAGACAAAACTTTTTGAGCATTGGCGTGTTTACATAGTAAATTAGTGTCATCAGCAAAAAGAACCATTTTGCAATCTGATGTGGATGATGACATGTCGTTCACATACAATAAAAAGAGTATAGGGCCGAGAATTGATCCTTGGGGTACTCCGCAAGTAAGTGGCTTTGTTTCTGAAAGACAACGCTCAAGTATTTTATTTTTAGTATAGGATATTTCTACTTGTTGATATCTATCTTTTAAATAAGAAGTTAGCCATTGATGTGGAAGTCCACGAATGCCTAAAGAATGCAATTTGGTAAGGAGAATTCCGTGATCGATGACATCGAATGCTTTGGATAAGTCAAGAAAAACACCCTGAGGATTTTCTCCACTGTCTAGAGATGTGGTAACATCGTTTAAGAAGGAAAATATGGCGCTTGTAGTGGAAAAGGATTTCCTAAAACCGTGTTGATCGTCAGAGAGAATGTTATATTTTGATAAAAAATCTAGAAGACGCTTATAGAACAATTTTTCTAGGATTTTTGAGAAAGTGGGTAGTAGAGATATTGGTCGGTAATTTCCAATATTAAGTTTGTTTCCTTTCTTGTGTAAAGGTTTCACTTTAGCTCTCTTAAATATATTGGGAAACACCCCTTCCGATAAAGAACTATTAAAAATATTTATAAGAGGATTTAATATGACGTGGGACGAAAATTTAACAATAAATTCGCGTACATCATCTATGACTGTTGAAAATTTGTTTTTTAAGGAGCTGATGATTCCCATGACTTCACTGGCGTTAGTTTCGGAAGTGAACATAGAATTGGGTATGTGGGTGG
>NNCF01127836.1:489653-518806 GCA_002313205.1 Laupala kohalensis | reverse complement strand
ATATATATATATATATATATATATATATATATATATATATATATATATATATATATATATATATATATATATAATATAATATATATATATAACAACTAAAATGTAGCTCGCGCTAACCACATGGTATTTTCCCCAAACCTTCCTCTTTTTAAATTTTAAATTGGTGAAAATGGTGTGAAATTGTTCGGTGCATTGTCTAACTGACTGGTGCATTCAATTCATCTGCGCAGAGAGAAACCCATTTGACATTGGAACTCGAAATTTTGATGGGATGTTGCTTTTATATTATAGTAGCTCGCTCGGAAAGAATTTTATTGAAAACTTCGATTTTAAAAGGATGGACTAGGGAATGTTTTTTTTTTGAATTATCACTATCACGGTTTTTGTATGAAAACAACCTTTTTTTTCTTCACTAAATTTAAAGGAAGGATAAACAGTATCAAAAACTCTTCCATGCGAAGCCGGACAGGGTCAAGTAGTATTTAATGAAGCACAATGAAACAAGAAGATTAAGGGAATGTTAAAACACTAAAATATGACATCATTTATTACATTGATTAACTACTATAATTTAAAAATAAAATACTTCATTCGAATATGAATGTTTGAAGTTAAAAATTGTCAGTTACAACAAACTTATTGGCATAACTTATTTAACATTTTAAAATTTATTTACGAAGAACAGCAACGCTTGTCATTTGTGATGTAATGATTTCTGATAGAAAGAGAATACCTAACCCTATAATTTTATTCATTTATTAGCGAACAGAATTAACATTTCTCCCGTTGTAGATAAAAAATAAATAACACAAACTTCTTCTATTTACAAACAATAAAAGATCAGTAGATTTTTGAAATCTGGAATAAAATAAAGAAAAAGCATTAGGAATATTTTTAATGAATGATTTGATCGAAATAAAAATGTTACTAAGTTTTGGTATGCAGATTTTCTGTCCCTAGACATTTGACAATCTTTGGAAGGTCTCAATCATGACTTGTGGAACTGAAATGTGCATCCTGTAATAATTGATTCGTAGTTATTCGTTATTATTTTGTTGAAGCTATATACATTTTCGAAATCGATTAGTTTGTTATCATTGAACAAAATGTATTCCAGTACATTCATGTTGCTTTGAAAAACTAATGTAGTGTATATAAGTATTAAACAATAACAAATCAATAGAATCCAGTGATAATATCTCTTCTATTACTTTCTGTGGTTTGTTGTTGTTGTGAAGTCGTCTTTAAATATGATAAAATGCTTAGGGTCCTAACGATTAGAAGATTCACCGCAAGGTAGCAGCATATTACGTTGCTAGGCGTGCCATCTGCATGCGCGAGAATATCCGAGATACAAGCCGTGTTTGTATCGTGAAGATTCTTGGGAAAAGTGATCAATTTTTCTTGTTCCGCCATGATCGTGAGATGTCAGATTGAAATGTATTTAGAGTGAGTGGCATTTAAATTTTGTGTCTTTTTGTGTGNTATAAGAGACAGTACTTTGAGTGATTATGTTTTGTTCGACCCATGTTCTCTGGTTTTGACGTGTTACAGTTTTATTGTCCCAGGAGCTATGTGTTTTTCGTGGGGCGGAATGATACCGTAAAGTAGGCCGAACCCTCCTAGTGTAAAATGAAAATATGAATGTTGATATCCGCTTTATTAGGGATTTTAAAAATACCATTATTAGTTTTATATACTGACTGTAGTGGAGTGTTATTTATCTCATTTAATGTCTATTTTCTATTTTTGCCTGATACTGCACAATGAATTTTTGTCAATATCTCTTCTTTCATTGGGTTTCTTAACCTCAAAAGATATAATACAAAATCAAACATGTTTGTTTTTTTATGGTCAATGGGTAGCATGAGTAATGTCGTATTTTTTATACAAGTAACTCAGCATACAAGAATTAAATATTTCTCATGTTATACCCATTTTCTGTATTACAGTGCTTGGAGATAGTTTATGTTTCATAAGGTTTGAAGTTCTGGGTTTAAATAAATTAAAATGGAAACACAAGGTTCTGGTGAAATGGTTGCCAATTCTTCAGTGACACTTGTCAATAACAATATTATTGAGAATTCAGACCTTGTGTTTTCAAGTGAAGTCTTGAGCCAATCCGGTAAGTTAATGTCAATTTATTTTTTTCAAGACTTTTCTCCTTTGTATTGAGTAATATAATGTAATATGATTTTCACAGATGGGAGACTAGAGGATGGAACGACATACATTACAGTACCTTTACATTTTTTACAAAATCCAGCCATTCCTGAAACAAGCACAATTCATGATAATTTTCTCTTAAAAACTGCTGGAGGAAATGCTATTTTAATTGATGCTAGTCAGGTAAATATACAGATAGATGCAATATTTATTTTAAGAAAGTAAAATAACAGATGCTAATTTTTTTTCATATTTTAGTTTGCATTATTAACTGGAGAAACTAGTCAGTATGTTCTAAATGGTGCAGACCTCTCTGAAGAACAAACTAATCAAATTGTACTTCCTGATGAAATATTGACAAAAGACAAAATAGTTCCACGAAATGAAATTCTCTCAGAAATGGGTATTGGCATTGATTTGAATAACTTAGGAACTACTGATGATATTTTATCTGTACATATTGAAGAGGGATCTCACGTGCAATCCTCAGGGAATACGAATGTAACTTTAAATTTAGCAAATGTGATCTCAAATCAGTTTTCTACATTGGTACCTGAGTGTAGGTATAAAAGAGGTCCTGGACGACCTAGGAGAGAAGAGGTGGAAGTTGATCCTCCTATTGGAAAAGTATGTATACTAAATACTCCTTGAAATGAATTTTTTGTCATATGAACATTAAAATTTTACGTTTGTGTACGATTTTGTTCTTAAATTTGCTGGCATATTTGATTTATTAGATTGTGATATTTAATATTATTCCAGGGTCCTTTTTGTTGTGAAATATGTGGCAAGGAATTTGCAAAGTGGTCACAGATGAAGAAACACACAAAACTGCATTCCGATGACAAACCTTTTGCTTGTCCAAAATGTTCTGCATCTTTTAATGTTGAGGTATTACATGACAGAGCAATATGTTGCTGTTTCTTAAGATGAAGGTCTTATTGAAGTTTTTTTTTTTTCAGTCAAATTTAACTCTTCATATGGTTACACATGACTCTGAGAATCTTACATGCCCTGAATGTAAGAAAAAGTTTTCTCGTCTGGCTAGTTTGAAAGCTCATATTATGTTACACGAAAAAGAAGAAAGTCTCTTTTGTCCTGAGTGTGCTGAAGAATTTAGTACTCAGGTGACTGTATAATTTTCTTATTTTTAATATTGACTTCAATACGTGCTGTTATTTTATGAGGAATATGGTATCATGAAGAGAAGAATCAAAATATTTTCTTCTCATCATTAGTGTTTGGCAACTACTAGAATTTATTTTTAGGTGGAGAATTTTACTCCATATTAATATCTGAAAATTATTCTGCGGTGATCAAAGATACAGGTTACACCAAGAAAAAAATTCACAACTGGTGTTGTTCAAAATATTGGAAGTTTTATTGACATCAGAAATTATTTAATTAACATTTTAAAATTACTATTTAATTCAAATTATAACTTTTTAAAATGTCCGATTTTTTATTCTAATTTAATGTAGTTTGTTACCTAATGTTGACCTCATGTCTTCACGAAAATACTAAACATCAACCAGAATAATAGGAATAACTAAATAATATCTAACTTTCTGTAGAAGTCTAATGTAATGTGTGTCCAGAAATTTGCTCATCTTTACTTAATATTTAATTGAGGAAGGCAGGTTTTGAAAGTGAAACAATTCGTGTTACTTAAATATTTGAACAAAAAAATAGTATGTTATTCAGTTTGAAATAAGTAAGGTTTTGAAAAAATATGTAATATTTCATTTTGAAATTATAATTTAAAAACTCTGAAAAATGAATGAATTGATTTGGTAGCAACTGAACTTGGAAGATGTTCTTGTTCTATGCATTTAATGTGTTATTATGACAATAATAAATTGATATAAAAGTACTTGTCTAAGTAAAATTGAAAATGTGCTATACATAAATAATAGAGACGTAAGCATCAGATCGTAAATTTAGAAAATATTGAAAATAAAAGTCAGTGGTTCTATTTTTTATAACAGTTTTTTCTAATGAATTTTATTTTGCTGTCTCTTGATAGGTTCAGTTGGATGTCCATTCCAAGGAACATCAAGAAGAGGACACCAAAGTTCCCATGCCAAAAATAATTAATTGTAGACATTGCCATCAGGCCTTCACGAGAGCTAGTCTGCTCAGGGAGCACATGAAAGAACACTATAAGGTTATTTTGAATGCATATTTCATTATATATAGTTTGATCTGAAAATAGAATTACAATGAAGTTTACTGGAGATATAATTTAAAACTTTAAGGCAAGATCGATGAATTATGTCTGTATAGTTTTTTTTATCATTTTATACTATTTAAGTTTTATGTTATGGTATTTTGATGTTAAAATGTTATTTATTTAACCAATATAGGTTAGTGTTAGCTTGTCAAAACATTATCATGTTTTTAAAATGGATTTGTAGTTTTTGCCTGAAATAGTAAAATGTAACTGGATGAATGAGGATATCATTGTAAAGCAATCATTAGTACCAAGAATAATGTAGTTTTTACATTTTATTTTGATTTATTTTTTTAGTAGTATTGGTAATTAAGAAATATATTGTTTTATGACTCCGTGATTTATGTTTTCCTTGGTGGTTGATTTAATGTATATTATTTCCTCTGCTCTAGTAGTATTTGACAGCATTAATGTCTACTTAACATTTTAAATATTTATTGCTGAAGTTTGCTTTGTGTATAATGTATTTAGGTAAATTATTAAATTTTACATTAAATCTGAAATCTTGCTAGTTATGTAATAATTGCAATTTTGTGTATGAATTATTATTCTTGGTACTTTTCTTTTTGGAGTTAAAGTAAAAAATTAGTTCATGTATATATGAAATACTATCTTTTCTGAGACAGTTTCTTAGAATATAGTGAGGGAATTAGGATCTTCGGACTCTTTTAAGTTAGAGATTACCAGAGCTCAGATTTTGCATATTTTTTCCTGTTTTTCTAAAGCTTTGATAAATTTATTGCTTGCATGTTTAACCTTGTGGGACTGTTTGAATTAATTTAATAGTGCATATAAGTGTATATTTTTGAAGATTTTTTTTTGAATTCTGTTATTTTTAGTTTAAATTACAGAAATCAATTGAAGTTTGTGTGTTTATCATTAAAATATGGCATATTCTGTATGAACCAGCTCAGTGAAAGTACTCAACCAACTAAACCATTTTACATGTGCACTTTCTTAGTAATTACTGAGCAATACATACATAACTTGTTTGTAGAGTAGTAGTGTATATTCTTGGACTTTTTTTAGTGTGCATTTTCTGGTATTTCAGTACATATTGATCAGAGCCCTGGATATTACTTATGAAATTTTAAACCTCCAAACTCTAGGTAAAGAAAAGTACTCAGAATATCGGATGCAGTACTTTTTGATCCCACACATATTTTTGGTGATTTGCCTTGATTTAATTGATGCAAACTCATTTGATATTCATAAATAAATAGATTTGATGCAAAATAATTAGAAGCAACATAGTTTTTAAATATTTTTATTGTAAAATTAATTGGATTTAAGTTGTCGTCTGTTTTCTTTAAACCTATGGAGAATGTTATGTTTTTGTGGAAATTAGACAAATGACTGTTAACATACTCTGATATGGCTTATTTGTTGAATTAGATATGTAAGCAAACAAAATTGTTTGAAGAATTTTGTTCAAAGAAATGTTGTTTTATTACTTTACTTTGGCTAATTGTTGTAAACATTGTAAGATAAACAAATACATAAATAATGAAAATCTTATGTAAAACTTAACTGGCATCAAATTCCAAGTGGGGTCCGATGGTACCCCAACTGTGTGAGGGGGAAAAAATTAACATTTAATTGCATGATGCAAATTTCTCATTCAAGAACATGAATTCATCACAGTTCATCAAAGGAGAAATGTAATGTAATTGCATAAATGTATCTCTGATGTTAAGAGGACGACAAAAAAAACACTGCATGAGGTCTGGACAGACCCTTCCTTGTGTTGGGAGGGTTAAATAAAAAATACTTCAGAAACCTAAAGAATAGTCCTTAAAATAAAATATTGCAACACTTGACTTGATCAGGATGTCTGAAACACATCCTATATTTTTAGAAGGTATTCCTAATTGCTGCTGACAAAACTCTTACTACATTTCAACATTTTGTCAGTTGCAAAACCTGGAAAATTAATGTTAAGTTCTAAGTAAGTTCATATTTCAGTAGTGAAGGGTGCAATTCCATACTCGGATGAAGTAGATTAAGTTCTCCATACCAATGTCAAATAAAATTTATTCAAATTTTACTCTTCACAGCATTTTCCTTTCTCAGTTCCTTGATAATGACATAGGTTGATATGCAGATATGTCAAAAATATGTGCCTAAAAATGTCTGATTTATTTTTGTGTAACACATATTTCAAAACAAATGTAGATTGTTTTCTTGTGTAATTTAGTATTTATTTTCTTAGGTTAAAGCTTCATTATCTCATAAAAGCCATAAAAGAAATATTGATAGAAGTACATTTGTTCACAAGTGTGATACTTGTACGAAATGCTTTCAAAAACCAAGTCAGTTGGTACGACATAGGCGTATTCATACAGGTGAAAGGCCATTCAAGGTAGGACTCAAAGTTTTACAATTATGTGTAATTTTTGTAATAAATATTTTAAGGGAAATTTTAGTTGTAACTACTTTATTTATCAATAAATATTGTGTTTTATATTTTTTATACTTATGATTGATTATGATTATTATAAATTGTCCATAGATACCTTATTATAAGAGTTCATTTTTTGTAATTTTTTCCTAGATTTTTAATTAAAATTGATTTTAATTTTCAGTGTGATTTATGTACTCGTGCATTTAGCCAAAAAGGATCTCTTCAAATCCACATGTCGAAACATAATGGGATCAAACCATTCCATTGTGACTTTTGTGCTGCTGCATTTAGTCAAAAAGGTTTGATTTAATTTTTGAAATTGATTTTAAATTGCAATAATACAATTAAATTGTCATTTTCATTTCAAATGTACACTACTGAATTCCTCTTTGTTTGTATCAGGAAATCTAAGAGCTCATATTTTGCGAGTTCATACCATTCCCCATCCTGGAGAACAAGTCTACAAATGTTCGGAGTGTACTTGTGTTTTCAAGAAGTTGGGAAGTCTGAATGCCCATATGAGTCGGATGCATTATACTGCAGATGGTCAGAAGGTGAAATTCTTAACAGGAATATATTTTGTTGCATCTTACACATGGGTCTCACGTTTCTGCAGGGACACCCTTTCCAGTCATCTTAAATCCCTTTTGGTCTTCTTGCTCCTCCATGTTTATGGGTCTTTATACTGGTGTTAATATTAATACAAATTACACTTGTATAGTTTTTATTGGCCTGTTTTGAACATAATAATTTTGCTATAGAAAATAGATGTACGTTTTTGCTTTGGTCTGAATATAACCAATTTCTTAACTACTAACTTTCTCTTTAAATATTTACATGATCTTGTATTCTATAAATACATAAATAAAATCTCAATCTCAAAACTTTTATGAAAAATTTATAAAACTTTTATGAAAAATGAACCGAAAAATTTATAAGAAATTTTAAATAATATACAAGTCTTTATGAAAATAAAAAAAAAATCATTGAGGAAAATGAAATTTTTGTTGAATTTGATTGTTGTGTTGAGGAGTGTATATAGGAAAAACTACTTTTCTTCATCAGCCGGGGTCCCCCCAGAGACCTGATCACTCTTGCCCAAGATGCGACTGTCACCCTCCTTTGTGGGGCTCATGATCCAGTAGCACAATATATTATAAATGATTTAATACTCATGATCGATCATTAAAAATTATTTAATGTCACTACTTTCTAATTATTTTACCAGATCAAATATTATTTAACCTTTGATATATTTAAAATGGAAATGTAAGCGTTTGTTGTTTGAGCAGTAACATTATCCAGTGTCAGTTGTATTATTTCACATTCTTGTTTCTTGAGACCTGACAACATGATGAGTATAAGGAAAAAAGTTTTTATGGGCTATTGTTTGGTGTGATAAGATATTAAAGTTTTTACTGAATTCAGTCATTTTCTTTGTGTTTCCTGAAACGTACTTTTTGAGTTTGTGCCGTTACTTCCTGATTAGTTGAAAAAGGTTTGTATGCCAAGTATGATAATGATTACATTTATTTTAGCTTCATTATTGTATTTTCATTTAAGCTACCAAATACTGAAAATAAAGTTTCACTGTATTTATGAAGCTTATTAGCAATATCAATTTTTCTTTTTGTATTTATTAAGTATACATTGAATCAATTTTTTTTGTTTTATTAAAAATCTGTTGTTTTTTTCCAACATAGTTTCAGGGGATGTTTCCACAGTCTTATTAAATCTCCCTTCACAAGCAACCTGGTCGTGATTGGATGAGATGAAATTTCCAATCATATATTGCAATGTTGATAATGCAAAACTATAATCTTAATTAAAATTTTTGAAAAAAGTTATCTTTTTGTAATAATTGATTTTATTTTTAATTTATTGATGGACTTTTCGTAATAATATAGCCCAGTTTTACAATTAAAATTTTTAATTCAAAATAAGTGCTGCTACTGCTTATTATTCTTTTAGTTTAAATTTAAAGTTCCTGAAATGTTCTGTTGTCCTATTACATATATATTGTTTATTATGTCTATGTTTAATTTACACAATACCTGCATTTAGTGTATTTTAAATACCTTATAATATATTGTGTTTTTGAAGCTTCAGTGTATAGAATTCTATAAAAATATCTTGTTTGTCTGTCATGTTTTTATAATTCATATTAAATATTTATTATAAACAGGTACCCTCAGGTCATTCTGTGAGACCTGGGTTTGTTACTGTAAATCTCGAGTCTATAATGACGAGTCTTCCTAATGGAGAAAATAAGACTCGAAATGCTGAAGTGGATTCAGATATTTTACAGCAAGCTTTGGTTAATAGTGGGTTGTCTGGAAAATCACAAGATCCAAATTCAGGTACTTAAGTTTTTTTTTATTTGCTATTGGAAATGTAATGTATTGGGAAAACATGTTATCATTCAAATATTACTTTTTTGTATACTTTCACAAACTCACCTTGACAAAAAGAAGAAATGTGATGACTTGGGACAGTGAAAATGGCTAAAGGTTGGGGATTGAATATAGGGCAATCTCCTATGTATGCAACTATTGCACTGTCAGATTATTTTGCACAAACTGCTCAAGTTATTTGCTATTTTCATCTTACTTTATTATAACATAGTTAAATATACATATTAAACTTGTGTATCTGTTAAATGTAAGCTTCCAGTACAGTGCAGATATTCCAAGGAGATTAAAGATCTATCACTAAACGATTCTTAATTAACTGTTTTTGAATTTCTCAAAATCATGAATGTGGCAAATTTTGAACCTCTTAAAATTAATTCTACGTTATATATAATCCAAAACATAAAAATTAAAGATTTATTATACGGAATATAATACTTATTCTACAATATTTTTATGTGGGCAGTTCCATGTCAAAAGGGCCAGGATTGTATGGAGTAGTCAGAAAACTTTTCCAAAATAATTTAACTGGATTATATGTCTGAAAGTAAGCCCTCACTCATATTTTCAGCCCTTAAGATGCATTAATCAAGATCAGAACTAAAATAAATGTATATATAAGAAGTAGGAAGAAAATATAGTTTAAAAAATTGAAACCAGATTTATGCAAATGATGAAGTAGATAAACAAACTGAAAATAACATCAAATATGATTATACTTTTAAGTTGGATTTTTTTAAATTTAAGAGATGAAATATCAAAATAGTCTTCAAAGTCATCCAAATTAACTGGGGACTACTATTTCTAAAAAAGTAATGTACAGTAAAATAAACGTAAAACCAATATAAAATTTAGATAATGTCGCCTTATATTATTTGTAATACTATCATGAAGACAGAAATATTCACAACAATGTTTTATGGTTTTAAACCTCTTCTTTATAAATCTATGCTAGTATGTTTGAGTTGACATAAGATGGTTTAAGCATAGTATTAACAGTATTTAGCTAGAAGTCCTAATTAGGTAAAATTCTGGTCTCTTGGACCTATATCAATGAGAGTTGTGTGTTTGAGAAAACTTTCTTCATTTCAACAATTCACTTGATATAAAATACATTTTGCAAATATCTTTTGTAACTTTGTTATTCAACAAGTGTTCTTCATGTCAACAAATAAAATATGATCATTTTTTAAATATGAAAGACCCATCAAATTAATTACATGGAAAATAAATTTACTTTTTAGTAACAAATTAATGCTAATTGTGTTTCGTAGATTAATAAAAAATAATCCATTTATTTAATTTTATAATGTTTTAATTATAATTTCTAAAAAGAAATTTCTATTTAAATTTCCTTATTCTTGTATACTTTCTGAATTCAACTCATTGTACCTTTGAAAAAATAGGAAGGAAATTTAATTTAGTTTGCAAAGAGTCACATATGGTTATGTTTTAACTTCATAACATGTTTTGCACTTTGTTGACTTCATTGGAACAATCATTTTTTGCACAGATTCTTTGAAGGGAAATCCTAACATAACTAGAAATGGTGTCTCAATTTTTCCATCAAATCCCATATCTGCTAATTCTTTAGATGAGCAATCTGAAGGAAGTTTAAAACCTTCCAAAGGCAAGAGTTCTACAACTTTTGTGGCTCTGGCTGAAAAGGCTTTAGATGGAAGTGTAAGGTAAGAATCCTTTACAATAAGGACATAAAAAAGTTTGTCCTTCCTTAGTGTCATACGTAGTGATTCTTTTTTAGTATTATACTTTTTATACTGGTGTTATATTATACTTATTATACCTGTATTATATTATACTTTTTTAGTATTTAGATTTCTTTTCATGTTCTTAACATGGCTTGACTGTTTTTTTTTGTAGGAGATACTGTATACGACAACGTCGAGTGGGTAATATTAGATGGCATCAGTGCTCGTATTGTATAAAGGAATTTAAAAAACCATCTGATCTTGTTCGCCATATTCGAACTCATACACACGAAAGACCTTACAAGGTACTTTATTCTACATTATACACTTACAGTTCAGGAACTTCTATTATCAATGAAGGTTGCAATCTATGATGTGTATTTGCTATGTTGTATTAGATTATCTGTTTGTCAAAAAGAAAATTTAACCTTAGAAATTGAAGTTCATGTTAATTGTTGATCATTTATTTGTTTCTGCATATTGATTTTTTTTCTTTTTCACAGTGCACCCACTGTTTTCGCTCTTTTGCTGTCAAATCTGCTCTTACTGCTCACATTAGAACCCATACTGGTGTTAAAGATTATCCTTGTTCTACTTGTAACAAGAAATTTTCTTCTGCTAGTAGCTTAAAAGTACACCAAAGGTAAATATTAAAACAGCAGTTACAAAAAATGTACAAATCATTTAGTATCCATACTAGTTCATAAATGTGAAATGCGAAAGTGTGTCTGCTACTTTTCATGACTAAACCACTGAATCAATTGCGATGAAATTTGACAAGGAGATAGTTCAGATGTTGAGGAAGAACATAGCCGAACTTTTATTTTTAAAATGTATGAAGAGAAAGATAGAAAATGGTTTTTGATGATAAATGTCGATTTAAGTCTGGAAATAATCCATCTTTGGAGAGGCATATTCTCTTACGCTGCCTAATTGGTTAGAGATCGGTGACAACTATGAATGGCAATATTGTTCACCTCAAAGAGTTCTACAAAAAAGTCCAGAATAGCATATGTCTATCTGCAAAGGTTGACCTAAATTATTGAAAAAGAAAGGTATTAAAAATGGAAGTGTTTAAAATGCATCAATTTAAGAGATTAATTTAAGAATGTAAAAATCAATGATCATCATATTTAATGTGTTTTTAGTTTGTGCATTTAACAAAGATAAGGGTCTTTAAATAGTAAAATTTGGACGAATAGTTCAGGTTTTACAAGTGCTGTAATGAAATGGTGTAGCTGTAGGGGCGGATACAGACTAATATTTTAGTGGGGGTCATAACAAAATAATATAGTCTTGGGCATAGTACATTCAAACCTCAGAAAAAAATTTAAAATTCTAAAGCAAAATCTAAGTTTAGGTCATCTAAGTGTTAATTTGTTTGTGGTTCGGTACAACATCATACTTTCGAGATTATTTCAAATTTTTGTGTGACGGGAAAGTGATAGATGTACAACATTTATTCCAGTTAAAGATGCAAAAACTTTATTCATAGTATAAAGGTACAGAAACATTTAATATTTCAAGGACAAGAACAAAATTACGGTGAAAGATGGCGCTGAAGCTGTGGTTTTTGAAAAATTAAGTACAAGTGCTGAATACGACTGGAACTGTTCCTCTCTATTCAACCCAAAATTTGAATGCATCGTTAATTTAGGAGAAATTGGCTTTGGCCGAGTGGGCAAAAATTCATTTAGACCAAAAATGTTCAAAATTACCCTAACATGAAAATGAGATGAAAAAAAATTACCTTTTTTACAATTTTAATCAAAGCTTGCTACTTAAATTTTCTAGAAAAGATTACACGACAAAAAAATCCAATTTCTTGGTAACAATATTCCAAAGCACTAACTCTAAGTGCCTGAAAAATGATCTAAGAATATTGAAGTATGGGTTTTAAATTAAAACATCATGTTAATAAATCAAGCTTCAATTTATTTTTGATTTGATTTGAAAACATATTGGTCTCTGGACGAAACATGAAATTTGGAATGGACAGCTGATTGCATCTATGTTTCTGTTCAAACAAGAGTTAAAACGTGTTATTTTAAAATAGTAATATATAAACTCAGAAACATTATTCAGGAAGAGAGCAGATTAGGTACTCTAATTATGTATCTTCATATATTTTTTATCACGAATTTTGATCGGATTTTTCGTTTGAGTTCATGCTAACGCTACAAGAACTACTTATAATTTAATTAAGTACATATATTTAACTTATATGATGAACCATCTAGCAATAGAGCAGCATGAAAACATAAACATATTATGAAAAACCTCTTCTAATAGAAAATTGGCCCTATGAATACGCTACCTGAGAGAAACCCTGCCTATGGTACTAAAATTGTATTAATGTATTTGAATGAATGAGAAAGATTCTTGGTATCTGCTCTATGCGTAAGAGTTATGCAAGCATGTCTGCATGAAGGAAGTGTTGACCTCTGAGAGGAAGGTTGAGAAGGCTGGTTGATTGTAAGCTGATATTTCTGTTTACATTGTGAGATTTACAGAGATCCTGGTAGAGCGGAGAATTTGTGGCTGGAACCTGGTTTTGTCAAAAATTTGAGGGTTAATGGTTTACTCGAAGTCAGAGAATTTGTAAAACCTTCATATATGTCTATAAATCAATTTTGATCANGGGGGGGGGGGGGGGGGGCATCCAGCCTCCTAACCCCCCGTCTCGTGGGTGCACCCCTGTACTAAAACACAACTGCCGTTCATAACTTGTGGACCTCTGAAGACGACTCTCTTCCCATGAACATACCATGTCATTCACATCAATACCCACTCTCACAACCATAATGGCACCACCATCGCCACCACTACAACTTTGTCGAGCTGGGTATGGCACGTTGTTCATTGCTAAATTGTTTCTACAAATACACTGCAGTACTAATTACTGATTAAAAATAGTTGGTCAACCTTCTTGAAAATCAAAAACACTTTTGTGTGACTAGAAACTCATTCTCTTTGGGGTTTTAGGGGGCTCATGACCCCCTTGATCCACCCCTTGCATCCGCGCCTGTGTAGCCGCTCTGCCACCATTGCGTATTGCCTTGGGAGTGGAAATATTACTTGCACGACTGGGTTTGTTCTACCTGAGATACTGAGATGAATGCGCACACTTCCAATGTTATGCCATATATATTTTCAGAATTATTGTGAAAAAATGGAAGGAAATGTTATTTAGTTTGCAATGAGTCATATTTGATGGTGTTCTATGTATATTTGTTATGTTTTAACTTCATAACTTGTTTTGCATAACTTCATTGGAACAATTAATTTTTGCACAGATCCTTTGAAGGGAAATCCTAACATAATTAGAAATGGTGTCTCAGTTTTTCCATCAAATCCCATAACTGCTAATTCTTTAGATGAGCAATATGAAGGAAGTTTAAAACCTTCCAAAGGCAGAGTTCAGCTGTGATGTATAAATACAAGTTCAGTACATATGGGGGTTAACTACCTTGTAAGGAAACTCCTTGTAAGGGTGAAGTAGTGTGCTAGGTTAATTGGTAATGATTCAACTGATTTATTTCTCTCTTGGACAACTTTATGTTGCTTGTTCTAGGGTGATTTCATCCAAGGGTTTATTTGTTCTTATTGCTGGAGGAAAAACTCAAAATGGTGTAAAGAATCAAGTTTCATATTAAATTTGTATTAGTATGAATTTGTAAAATTAGGGTGCTGTACATATCTTACTATATAGATTAGTTTTTTTTAGTAAAAGAAGATTGATATAAGAAAAATCCTGGGCAATGCCGGATAATCAGTTTTTTATTAAATAAATAGATATATTTAAACAATGTTTCAGGTTGCATACAGGAGTCAGGCAGTTTCCATGTTCTCATTGTAGTAAAGCATTCCGAACATCTGGTCAGCGGAAAGCTCATGTTCTTTCCCATATACGTGAAGAAGATTCGGAGGCAAAAAGAAGACAACGTGTTAGTAAATTAGATTTATCAAATTTGCCACATGTTACCCTCCAAGAACCAATTATAATTACAGAGAATGGTAAGAAAATGTACTGTATTAAATGTAAAATACTTAATTTGCATAAGTATATGATTAATTTACATAATAATTAGAGATTAATATTTAAAAATGTATAATGAACTTTTTGCATAAACTATTTGCATCATTGTATGTTCTGTGAAATGAAGTTAACAGTTACATGAAGAATAGTTGAGGATAGTTAGGACTTCCAAAAGCATATTCCTATCCTAAAGGTCGATATTAGCAAAATGTGTGAAAGCAATTCTTTATATTATTCCTACAGGATATTTATTTATTTATTTGCATGTGTGAAACAGGCAATCACCCAATTATTTCATAGTACTACAAAATATAAATATTATGAAGGAATTTAACAAGTATAAAAGAAATCTTCAGTCATTCAGTCCCAAATGGCTAATCAGATTATCTTGATCAACAATAATAATTTAATAATATATTCTTTGCAATGGTTTTAAATAGAAAATTATAGTAGTACATATCAATATCATTACAATTTGCTAGTCTACGCATCTTCCATGTAGGAGAATAACAATAAGAGTTTGTACAAGCAAAAGGAACCTTAAATAATATATTCTCATTAGATCGCATTTCACGTACAGAAATATTCCAGGGGATTATATAATATTATTTTACTGAATTAACATTACAATTAATCATGTATAAGAATAATGAGTCAATATATTCTCTGTAAGAGTGCAATGAACTTAAATTCAGTATAGTTGCAATTTGATTATAATCGTGATTTAATTTAGGAGATGGTATATTAAGTTTAAATGCAGCATAATTAAGAAATTTATGTTGGACAGTTTCAGGCTTAGAGATATGAACCTGATAACATGGAGACTAAACTTGAGATGCATACAAAAATACAGGTCTTACTAACGAAACAAAAGATTCTAATGGTTTGGATACTTGTGAAATCAGCAGTTAAATGCTTCACAAAACCCAACATTCTATTTGACTTATTAACTATTGATTCATTATGTATATTAAATTTAATTTTAGGGTAAAATATCACACCCAGATCACTAAACTGTGAAACAGCTTCTAGAACATTATTTTGTTTATAATTTCCTTTCATAATTAAATAAAATCAGATTTCGTGACCTAGTAAACTGCATAGATTAACATTTATGAACATTCAATAGGAGATGTTTTGAAACTCACCATTCCATCAATAAATCAAGATCAGATTGTAATTTAGCACAATGTTGTAAAGAATTAATAACACGGTACAATTTGAGATCATCAGCATATAATAAGAATGTAGAATTTTGGAATACTTTGTTGGGATCATTAACAAAAATTAAGAATAATAACGGTCCTAGGTGTGAACCTTGTGACACACAAGAAGTAATATGAATGTCCATAGATATCCAGGATTTGTACTTAATGTTTTGTATTCTACCTATCAAGTAATTACTTAACCATTTAAGGAAGGAACCTTGTATACCTATTTCTTCCAAAATAAGGAGCAAAATACGATGGTTAACAGTTTGGAAAGCCTTAGAGAAATCAGTATAAATGACATCTACTTGGTTATTGGATTCTAAGTTTTCTAGCAAGTAGTGTTGTATTGTCAATAAATTAGTTTCAGTAGATTTCTTGCTCCAGAAGCCATGTTGTTCTTCAATAAAGCACAGATTTAAATATTCAGTTAGTTTTGTGATTATAATAGATTCCATCAATTTTGCTATAATACACATTTTAGAGATTGGTCTTTAGTTTTTTATATTGGATCAATTATTTTTCTTAAGAATTGGAGTAACAAAATTAGTTTTCCAAATATACATGGAGCCCCTTCCTGCAATGATTTAGTCAATAAAAAATGTAAAATAGGTGTAAGATTTGCTACACAATTTTTCAATAGTGAGGTAGGTCAAGGCAAGGACTGATATCATCTCTCAATTTATTTATGGCATTATATACTTCTGTTTGAGTGATTTCCGTATGATTAATAACAATTAATTGGATATCTTGAATTAATTCTCTATCTAATATCTTGTAATAATTTCATCATTAGGAATGTAAATGGATTCAAAATTTCTCACGAATAAATCAACAATTTGTTGAGTTCTATCACCATGATCATTTCCAAGAAACATCGATCTAGGAAGTCCGGTGACATTTCACTTTGAGTTAGTATATTTCCATATGATCTGATATTATAATTTATAGAGGACTGTATTTTTGAAATATAAGCTGAGTAGTCATCAAACTATTTAGCTTTGCAATTCTTACGTAGTGATGAGAAAATTTGGTAATCATTGTCATCCAGAGAAGATTTACACTTAGAATGAGCAAGTGATTTCGACATCAATATTGTTTCAGCTGCGGAGAGTACAAAGTCGGATAGAACAAGAATGCCAGGAACATGTTTATTTATAATTCAAAACTATTTATCATAAAAAGAAGATTGGTTTAGAATTCAGAAATTGGAATACAAATGTCAAAATAAAATTGTTGAAGTGGAATGTTAAAGTTCAGGAGGGGTTATTAAAAGTTGTGGTGGTACAGTTTTTTCAGTGTGAAGTATCTTTAAACTTTCCTACAAAAGATATGTTTGTCAATTTATTTGTGTATAATTTTTGTGGTGAGGTTCAGGTCTTGTAGTCATCTTTTTCATATAACTACATGATTTGGAAGTCGAAATTGGGATGAGGTATGTTATTGTGATAATTTGCAGACTACATACTCCACTTACTTTTTTAAACACAAACTAGTTTCAAAAGTTGTTGTTTCCATCTTCAGTTATTGCCGACTGATTGACAGAGCTCCTGCTCAGAAAAAGTTTAGTTAAGATTTAGTGTGTAAAAAATAAATAATTATTCTTGAAAAATTAGATTTTTGATAAAAGACTATATGGAAGTTTTCTTCTTACATTGATATGTATCTGTTTCAGGACTTGTTCAATCCAATATTCCTCCTAATGGTCAGATCTACCTGACTGATGAGGCTAGCGCTGCTGAGAGACCACATAAGTGCGGTGTTTGCAATGCTGGTTTCCGAAAAGCTGACCACTTGAAACAGCACATGAAGAGAATTCACACAGGGGAGAGGCCTTTCAAATGTGAACAATGCAATAAGTTAGTTGCCTCCTTCATTTCTTTTATTCATGCAATATCCTATTTGATGTCTTCAATTGGTTATTGATTTTCAATTGGTTAAATGGTTTAATGTAATTCAGATTGAGGAGTATTTTTATTACACTGCAACAGGTTCAAAGTAGCAATTACTAGACTCTCCTTCCTATTTGACTTGTGCGACATGTAATGTGGCTCAAAAAAGAGCAAGGGAATCAAATTCAGGACATAATTAATTATTTTTATGAGCCTTTCCATTATTTAAACGTAATAAGTTGCAAGAGCTGTCATACAATTATATGATGACAGCTTGTTGTATATTGTAAAATTTAGTATAAGTTAATTTGTTTTTTGTGTAATAGTGCTGTATCTTTTTTTTATAGGTGCTTCTTTTCCAATGCTGTTTTGAAGGCTCATATTAGGACACATGATGGAATTAAAATGCATATGTGTGTTGTATGCAACAACCTGTTTTCCACTCAGAGGAGTTTGAAGAGACATGCTGCAACACACAGTGATCAAAGAAGTGTGTTATGCCCCTACTGTCATAAAACTTTCAAAACTAAAATTAACTGCCGGAAACATATGAGGATACATCGACAAGAATTAGCTTTACAGGTAATATTAATTTTTGACATTTCCCAAATCCAATAGATTTATTTACAAATTATTTTTTTGCATTTTTTTACATGTTGATATTGTTATTATAGGCTGCTCAGCAGAAAAATAAAGAAGCTTTATCAAATGGACCGGGAGTGCCTATGAATACTTCATTTACCTCAGTACTACCTGAAGATTATCCTCAAGCATTTACTGACCAAACATTCTCACTGCCAAGGACTCAACAGAATCAAATAGGCACTGACTTCAGTCAGAATACGACTATAGTTCAATCTTTAACTAGTGGTAGGTTTGTTTAAGTTTAAGGATTTGTTTTGTTCACTATTTATTCTAGCTCGTGTTAATTAATTATTATAATAATTGTGAACTGCTCTCAATTCTTCAAAGTGTGAAGTTATTTTTGGTTTTCATGTTATTGATGTTACAAACAAAATGTTTTGTACATAACTTTTCCTTTGATGGAGGGGAGATTACCTTTAATTTGTTAAATATATTTTCATTTTGTCATCCTTTAAACATGTCCTCAAAATATTTTCACTCTCGTGTAGATTTGTCTGCACCTTCTGATCTCCACTCTGTTCAAGATGTGATTACCCATACTCTAAATGCTGATGGGTCTGGGACAATAACTTTACCTGCTGGACAGCATACACTTACTCAGGTTTGTAATATTTTGTAGGTTCTGCATTGGTTGTTAGAATCTCTTGTAGAAGTTAAATATTGTAATGTGAGCATTCATTACAATCTTAGTTAAGTCTTATTTATTTTTGGAGTTTATGAGAAATTTAATGTGGGATGAAGTGAAGGGAAAGGGTAACCGGTAGTTGGAAGCATCGATTCCATTTCTCTTTATGGTAAAAAATAGTTCAGTAAGTTCTGTATGGCCGTTGCATTTGTTTATGCTGGGTAGATTTGCCCAGAAATAAAAATCCAACACTTTGTGAAGATGGTCCCAAAAAGGAAAATGGAGCTGCAAATCCAACACCATCCCAGTCAACCACCCATATCAACCACTAAAATATAATCCCAGTTGTATTGAAACATCATCTGAACAAAATTGCACTCTTTTAGAACTACATCATCTCATGGAAGCTTGAACAAAAACACGAATGAACCTGCTCTGATCATTCAGAATACGCAAGAATTAACACTGAGACTGGGTGCATCACAATGCATAACATCGCTGCAAAAATACGCTTGGTGAGTGATCCACCAGTGCATTGTGCTGTAGCTCAATCAGGTCCGCCAGTAGTGTGTGATGGTTCATACAAATTGTTTGAAATTTATGTTTTATGCTATGCAATGTATTGCAGGACCTGCCATAATGTGAGCTAGTCTTAATACTGGAAAGCATAGTGCTCAAGAAATAAACAAAAAGAAATACTCCAAATTTAGCATTCTCCACCAAGCACAGACACGGTTTCCAATAAAATTGACACATTTAATGATTTACTGAAAGTTCTACATTCAGATATAATTATACTTTCCTATCATGAGCTTAAAATGGAAGAACTGAATAACTATATGGATACAAACTTATTATCTCATTCTATAGAGAGCTTCATTCTGAAAGGGGAGCCTCAATACATGCTCACATTAAACTTGCTAACAAAATAAATAGCATTGATCTATGAGGACCTAGTATAGGTCTTTGCAAGATAACTACAATGCAGTTCAACACTAACATGTATATCATAAGGATATATAGACCTGACTACAATCTGGCAGATGCTCTAAACATAATAGATGATACATAGGACAATATCCCATATTGGAACTGAACATTAATTATTATGGAATATATACAACATATACTACCTTATCTCTACCACTAAAAAGAAAGAAAGAGAATCACAAGTGATATTGAAACTCCATTGACCTGGTTTGCTCAATACTACCTTGGTGCACCTCAAATGCACAACAAACTGAATAAGAACCACAAGATGGATGCTAATTACCCAATCTCACAATAGTTAACTCTTTATCTCACAAACAGTACAGAAGATGGTAATTAACCCAATGAAACCAGAAAGTTTAAGATAAAGCAGATTTCTGTAAAAACAATGAGAAACTTCATAGAAGAACTTGCATCTCCATTGGCTAACATCTTAAACAAATCTTTGATGCAAGGTGTAGTCCCTTCCAACATGAAAACAAAAATCTTCCCAAAGTCTAAAGAGGGAGATCCAAGTGAAAAAAAGATCAGACTATTTATCTGCTTCCCTTCTCCAAAGTAGTAGAGAAAATTGCAGTTTCTAGCAAAGCAACTTCCTCTTAATAAAGGAACTGCACGACTTAATCCCAGGAAGATCAACAATAACAGCTATTGATAAACTAATTGAATACATAGATAACTATTGATAATAATTGGAACTCATTGATCACATAGAGTAAGGGAATGCAACAACTAGCATCCTGATGGACATGAGCAAAGTATTTGACTGTATAAACCATAATAAATTGATGTTAAAACTAGATAAAATAGGTATCGGTGGTCGAGCCAAACAATGGTTCAAAAGTTACCTGAAAGAGGAAAGTTAACAGACAAAGCAAAATGTATATTGAATGATATTCACTATGGCATTCAATCTGAATTTATGCTTATAACTAGGGGAGTACCATAGGGCTCCATACTGGGTCCAGTCTTCTACATTATCTACACGTGACAGTTAAATAGGTGAAACGAAACTGTTCAGCATTGCTCTATGCTGACAACACAGTGAATAACAGAGATCTATATGCACTTGACATAGAAATCAACTTTGTTTCAACATAACTACTCAATTCAGTAATAAAAAGTGACTTTACCCTTACTGAAAGCAAAAGCAAACAAATGTTCTTTGGTTCTAAATAGTAACCTATTTTACTATGTCACTGGTGTAGATAATGTAGAAGATTAGACCCAGAATGGAGCCCTATGGTACTCCCCTAGTTGGGAGTACCTGACCATAATGAGGTTGAACAGGTAAAATACCTGAGACTTATAAGAGACGATAAGTTATGCTTTTTCTCTTTTTCCCCTTTTCTTTCGACTAAAGTCTCATTGTCTTCGTAGCATGTCCAATACAAGGAATTAGTTATCATGGTTAATTCCAGTGGACAAGGTGTGCAGTAGGAATAGCACAGGCTATCCTGAGATGGCTAAGCCAAATATCTGACAGTGTGAAAGTAAAAACTGTTTACTTTGCTCTCATAGTCACATAATAGATATGGCATTATTGTTTGAGGGAATTTTTCAAAGGCTAATCTACAGAGAATCCTAATAATAATAACAACAACAACAAATCTGAGATCTAAGGACTTGTGCTGAAGTGCATTTAAAGAATTAAAAATTGTCACAGTAATTTCTCTCTATATTTTGGTCATACTCTTATGAATACACATGTTCCTGATAAAAATAATAAGATACATTGGTACTTATCGAGAAATGCAAATGGACTTCCAACTCATCATCTAGTGCTCTCTAAAGACATTATACATGGGAGGTCAACTCATCAATTCACTGCTCCCGGAATTGAAAGATGTAATTGACAAGAATCAATTAGTAAAAGGGATGTAGGCTCACCCTCTTGAATTAATAGAAGAATTTTACAACTGAAAAAATTAATTAATTAAATGTAGATACTGGTCACTTATTTTACTACTTAATACTCGTTTAGGACTCTAGGACTTTAAATGATAATACTATATTACTATTATTATTTATTGATACAGGGTAGTTGCTTTTATTTTTATTTTAACAACCAGTTCATCAAAAGAAATGTATGTTCAGATGATCAAAGTGTGGTAACAAAACATTGTATCCAATAAGATTACTTAACGGAGCAGAACCTAGATAAAGAAAACTTCCATAAAAGATCCATTTGTGATAAGCTATATATCAAGGAAATAAGTAGCACTCTAAAGTTAAGTTCAGGCACTGAAATTCTTCAACAAAAATATATAGAATCATATTGTGAATATGTGTGTAGAAATGCTAAGTTGGTTTGTAATACCTCAATGTTTGTTTACTTGTTTGGACACAAACTTTTCTTTTATAAATATGTTATTGCATTGTGTAATTGAATCATATATTTAATTTAATATTTTGTGTATAAACACCTGATGAGGGCTGCTAGCATTAGCCAGAACGTTGTGAATTTTTAAAATAAAAAAACAATTACGAGTCTGCTTTATATGGTTGTTAATTATATAAATGTTATATTTGCTTGTATTTATTTTTTTCCAATAACTAATAATAATGATACAAGCATGGTTCTGTATTTGTATATTTTCTTGTTGCAGAAACATTTAAGCTAATAAACTCATTCGCATAGGATGCATTTACGCTCTCAAACATAATTGAATTTTAAGAAGTGTGGGGAAAATCTGGTATTTGTTTGCATGTTGGAGCTAATTAAATTAAAAATGTTTGTAGAAATAAAAGATATTGCATGCAGGGACTTTTTTTTGTTAAATTTCCTAAATTTTTTGATAGTCCTGATACAAAATATGGTGTTACATTTTAAAAATTGTATTATAATATTGATGAATGATTTTACTTTAAATTTTTAGGAAAACATCAACGAAATTGAGAGGACATTGAATGCACGAATATTTGGTCCTTCAGAAAATCCTGTAGTTAATTCTAATGACAATTCTGCTGGTTTGGGTATTACATCTTCTAGCAGTGTCCCTAATGGAGAAGCGGGGCATTGTAACAATCTTCATGCCAATGGTGAAAATATTCTTCCTGATAATACTAGTGACATAGAATCCACTACTACTGATGACTTGTCTCGCACATTTACTGCTGCTGCAGTTGAATCTACGCAGACTCAACAAACCATGATTCCAGAGTTTGTTCTATGTGAAGGTCAAAGTGGAAATAAGACTTCCAAGTCAGATACTAATGGCTTATTTGCTGCTTCATTTGGAACACAGTCATTTGACAACTGTGTTTTTTCTTCTGTTTCCTTGCAGGTAAACTTAAATAATTTTTTATGTTTTTTTGAATTGTATGTGTTTTGGGGATATTTTTGTATTTTCTCTAAAAGAAGAGAAGTTTCACTCTAAATTATCAAATTTGACTTCTTTTAATTCATGGTATTTCAGACTAATTTTCTCAGTAAAGAGATAAAGGGTTTATTATTTCTGATATACTGAAGTCACTTGTGTTCTTAAAAGTTACTCCAATAATTTACTTTTCACAATTTGATAATCCAATGTTGCCTTGATGTTGTTGAATGAGGTTCAGTAAATTGATTGTTGTTTCAAGAAAGGAATTAAGAAAGGTGCTGACTGACTAGTGGTGCATATATTTATATTGAAAAATTAATTGCTGTGATTCACATGAAAAAATTGCTGTTACTTTGATTCACATGTTAGAGTATGTGGCATGGGGCTTACTTGATAATTATTATTGTTTGGCAATAAGATGTTGTGTAATCGAAATAAAAAACAAACATGAAGGACTACTTATTAAAAATATTTGATACTTTTTGTTGCATTACTGTTACGTTTTTCATTTGTATAATTTTTAAAATCTGTTAACTATTAAGGTATTTTCTACAATAAGTGAAGTACAAAATCATATTTGCCTACATTTAGGCTTCATGTAAGAATATTTAAAAAAATTATATTTTGCTATTGAATTTGTATGTTATATTAATTTATAAAGGATACAGCATTGGTTTATGTGTAGAGCGTTAAGGTAAAAAAGCCTGGAACTTAATGCCAACCTTCTGCCAAGGCCAAGAAATTGTGGAGCTTGACTTAGGGATCTTAGCATAATTTAACTTCTATGGAAGTAAAGACCGGTTTATGATTTAACCTTGTATCCTACCCAGCTCAACATTTTCTAAAAAATGTGACTTTGATGTAATAATTCTGCAATTGGTTTTGTCTTTAGGCTGATCTGGAATCTTTGGCTCAAAATTCTTCTATTACTTCAAACATTAATCCTATAATACCATCATCTAATGACAATGCTGCAGAAGCCTCCATAACAGAAGCTGTAAATGGAGATTTACAGGGAGGTGCCACCATAAGACTGACTACGGGAGAAATTTTATCTAAAATTTCTAGTTCAGAATTAATTAGGGATGATGGTCAAGAAATTATGAATCCCAATGAGGAAAATGGGCAAGTTATCAATAGAGAGAAGGCTGAAGGTCAAGAGGAAGGAGTACATGAGTTTGAAGAAGTGGCAGATGAGCAAGCTGAAGAAACTCTTGTACATGTCAGTCGGGGACGAGGTAGTAGAAGACCTTTCAAGTAAGTGAAAAGATTCTGTTATAGATGTAATCTTAAGGTGTGAATAGAGGTGTTATAAAAATCTGACCACAAGAGCTTTGCTGGGATGAAAATTACGTTCTTTTCTCTTCTGACAATTAGATGACTCTGCGATTTCATTACCTGGCGCCCTTTTTGCTACAAATATAAATTAACACAAATCATATGTTGGAACCTGATAGTGTTTTGATGTGCACAGTTTAGTCAATTGCCCTCATACACTTGACGGATTTTGATAAATTGGGTCCAAACAACTATAACAAACAAGAACTTCTATGATTGATTCTGTTCCAATGTTCTAACGATCTGTGGTATTTGTTTATTAGTAAAAAAAATATTCTGCACACAAAGGATTGTTATGTAAATGGGGACACATGAATAATAGTTTAAGAGATAGAATGCAGAATGCGGAAATCAATTACATGCATTTTGTGTTTTGCCTGTGAGCTCGTAGTATCCATTTGAGCAATATGTCAAGAAGAAAGAAAAAGTTACTTTGTCATGGAAGAAAAGAAAATTTTATATTATTCTATATTGATGAGCTATTATTTACAGTACACTAAATAATTTTTATTCCTAGTTTCATCTTTGTTTGGCGAGGAAAAATAAAGTTTCACGGATGTATCGCATTTTACATGCTACTGACTGAAATTCTTATTAAATATACCGTATTTTAAAAAAAATCAAAGAATATAACATTTTTTGCTGGTAATGAATGGATTACCCCCATGAAAGCTTTTTAAAAATATTAACACTACTACTGAAAAACACACAATGTTATTGCCATGAATATGGCCATATTTTGTTCATACTCTTACATAGTTTTTTTATTTTTTTTGTTACTCTTAGTCTAAATCTAAATACTTATATAAAGGAAAAAATGGCAACGGAGTTTTCTGTAGGAAAATAAATTAGTAACTCTCCAAAATATCAATTCAAGACAAATAATGTCAAGTTGCCAACAGTCACAGCTATCTTCTAAGATAGAATTCTGGATATAATTTGATTTGAGTGAATCATCTTTTTTATGGATCTTGTTGTTGTTGGTTTTTCTTTCTTTTTTTTTGAACAATATAAAGAGTATTTTGAATCAAACATTTCAGCAATCAAACATTTGTGAAATAATGAAATGAGTGTATTTATGTGTTTAGTTTAAAATGTATTAACATGAATATAATACAATTTGTATTGTATCTTTTAGTTAATATCTATAATTATCCATGGTTTGCCAAATACAGAATTTAGCGTCTTAAAAATGCTTCATTTTTCTCAAAAAAATCATCTCATTATCTAGTTCTGTTCAAGTGACAATCAATTTTAAGTAAATCAGTGCATATACCATAATGTCCTTCAAAAGCGCTGCTGCAACTAGAACGATGAGGTGGATTGTGATCATTTTTAAACATTAGGTAGAAGGTACCACACCTATGAAATGTTTAAATTTTTTCTAGGAACAATATTTGCTGTATTACACAACAATACCATCCTAATTGCACAATACCATATACCCAATGCATTATCACTTATCAAGAAATGCATTTAGTCATGTTAAAGTCTCCAGAGCTTCAAGACACGCTCGGTATTCTCAAATAATATTCTCTAAAAGTTTGTAGAAAACAATTGTAGTAGTGGAAAAAAATATATTTTTGAAAAGTTAGTAAAAATTATTATTTTAAGCATAATTTTTTAAGATGTTGGGAAGGTGACTTAAAAACCATTCGGAACATAATTTTTTACCTACATAAACTCAAATTACCTCTGGTCATTAAACCATTTGTACATCTTTTCGACAATAAAAGTTGAAATGCAACAGTATATTATATTATTGAAATTATTATTGCAATAGTGTGTTATAAATAATAATAAATAAATAAACTTTATTGACAAAAGAGCAGTTACAAACTGTGTATGACCACGTGGAGGATAACTCTCCAAAAGCAAGCAAGGGTCCATTCCATCAATTCCGATCAAGGGCCTAAAGGCAGAAGCAGATTTAACATTTCAACATACTCCTAATAATAAAAAATTGTTTGACACATGTTATAGTATTAACAAATATTGTATTTAATAAAACATAGAAAAGTCATTTCATAAGTAAGTATTATTATCAAGTTATAAATCATTCAGAAAGTATTGTTGATAATTCACTTGAAAATCACTTTCAAATCTGCTAATAATTATATCAATTGATGCTGTCTCTAGGCAAGACCCTAGTGAGTCTTATTTACAAAATCCACCTCTACCTGAAGGAAAACCGGAGAAAAACCCGGGCCATGATGGGGCTACAGATTTAATGTACAAAACTGTGCCAGGGTTGAGTACATATAGAACTAAATTTATATGAATAATAAGATATAATATAAGCATGCAGGAAAATAGTTTTGAAATTGTTGTCAGATATTTTGAAAGTACTACAACAATGGCGTGATAAAGTACAAGACGGTTTTAATTTTTATTAAAATCAATAAATTTTTACAGTGTAGAGCACTAGTGAAGAAGGCAGCTTTAAACCGCGGATTTGAAGAGATTAAATTTAATAATATCTTTTATATTTTTGGGTAGAGAATTATAGAGAACGATTCCCGAATGATACGGCCCTTTTTGACAAAGCGCGGTTGACACTCTCGGACGATGAATATTATTCCTATTGCGAGTATTGTGTTAGTGAACAAAACTGTTTTGTATGAAACAAGGGTGGTGCTTCAGCAATTCGGTCTTAACAAACACGACAGTTTCATAAATATAAATTCAGGGAAGTGTTAAGATATTTAATTCCTTGAACAAAGGTTTACAAGAGATTCGGGGGTAATATTTACAAATTATCCGAACAATCCTGTTTTGAATTCTGAAAGTATGGACGCTCTGCCCGGAATTGACCCAGAAAATGACGCCGTATCATAGAAGGTAGTAAACATTTGCAAAATATACGCAACGGGAAATATGTGTACTAACAATATTAACTAAGATTCGTAATGCGTAACACAGTTTACTTAATTTGGAATTAAGATTGTCAATGTGATAATTCCATTTGAGATTGTCTTCAACATGAAGACCTAAAAACTTTGTATTAGTGACAGTTTTTAATTGTGTTCCGTTTAATGAAAGAGAAACCTGGGGTAAATATTTTGTGATACTAATGTGAAATGACAGACACTGTTTTGTCAGTGTTTACAATGAGGCGATTTGCATGGAACCAAGCCGAGAGGTTAAACAAAACTTTTTGAGCGTTGGCGTGTTTACAAGGTAAATTAGTGTCATCGGCAAAAGGAACCATTTTGCAATCTGATGAGGATGACATGTCGTTCACATACAACAAAAAGAATATAGGGCCGAGAATTGAACCTTGGGAATTCCGCGAGTTAGTGGCTTTGTTTCTGAAAGACTATGCTGAAGTACTTAATTTTTAGTAAATAATATTTCGACCTGTTGATATGGATCTTTTGAATAGGAAGTCAGCCACTGATGCGCAAATCTANAGATTGTAATTTTGAAAGGAAAATTTCGTGATCAATGACANTACGAATGCCAAAAGATTGTAATTTTGAAAGGAGAATTTCGTGATCAATGACATCGAATGCTTTAGATAAATCAAGAAAAACACTCTGAGGATTTTCTCCATGGTCAAGAGATATGGTAACATCATTTAAGAAAGAAAAGAATTTCCGAAATCCATGTTGATCGTCGGAGAGAATGTTATTTTTTGATACAAAATCTAGAAGACGCTTATACAACAATTTTTTAAGGATTTTTGAGAAAGTGGGTTGTAGAGAAATTGGTCGATAATTACCAACATTGTGTTTGTTTCCTTTCTTGTGTAAAGGTTTCACTTTAGCTCTCTTAAATATGTTGGGAAACACCCCTTCCGATAAAGAACTATTAAAAATATTTATGAGTGGATTTAATATAACGTGGAACGAAAATGTAACAATAAACTCAGGTAAATCATCTATGCCTGTTGAAAATTTGTTTTTTAAGGAGCTGATGATTCCCATGACTTCACTGGCGTTAGTTTCGGAAGTGAACATAGAATGGGGCACGTGGGTGGATATATTCGGCGGACATTGTTTTTGAGATATTGAATTAATTATTTTACCTACTTCTGAGAAATAAGAATTAAACAAATTTGCGAAGTCAAGTGGATTTGATACGATTTTGCCATCGTTTAGTAAGGAAATGTTTTCTTCGCGATTTTCAGGTGACGTGCAATTTTTAACAATATTCCACATGGTTTTG
>NNCF01127836.1:456243-489050 GCA_002313205.1 Laupala kohalensis | reverse complement strand
GCCATATATCACGATAGACGTTTTGGATTTACATGTAATAAGTGTTAAAATAATCTCAAGATTCCGAAAAAAATATGTCAAGATCTGATTGATGAGGTCTATAAATACAGAAAACTATAATACGTATGTCGGTCAAATTAACTGCAGAAAATTCGAACACGCCATGAACGCTGAAGTTCTCATAGTCTGAAAATTGAGAGATAAAATATCATTACGAACGTAGATACACATACCTCCGTGGGGATGTTTTCCTTTCAAATTTTGTCGACAGTAAGAACTTGCTAAATAATAATTAGAAGTATAAGTATCATTGATTTGCTAGTTGAAAGCCAATGTTCAGTGAGACATAGCAAGTCGAATAGTTTCGTGTACAAGAATTTCAATGTCTGTCAATTTGTTTGAAAGGGGTTGGACATTATGATGAAATATAATTATTTTATTTTCGCAAAGAGTTTGTGATTCTCGAGAAATGGAATTGAATTTAGATTGTGGAGGGGAATATGAATTTGGTACAGCTTCTAGTCCTGGATCAAGCCCGCACACTGTACCCGAACGCGATTGTCACCTTCAAGCACCACATCGTACTCTTGAGCACAAGTTGTAACTGTGTATGGGGACGGAAGGGGATGTGGATGTAGGATAAGATGAGGGCGAGTGAGATGAAGAAGGAGGAGGAAGATCAGGGACAGGGGAAGGAATGAAAGTGGAGATGGGAAGGGGAGAGGGTGATGATGAGGTAGGAGCAGAGGGAGGTGCAAGAGTGGGTGAAGGAGCAGGAGGAAAATTTGTGCGTGCGTTTGCGCGCACGCGTAATTCTTCAATCTTTGATCAGTGTCGGTATCCTGTGGCAGTTTTGAATGAATGTATTTCACATTCTTGTTGCTTGTGACCTGACGATATAAGCAGGAGAAAAAAAAGAAGTCTGTCATTTTTTGATGAATTAAAAATGTCAATATTTTACTTACTAAATATTTTCCTTTTACATACTTTGTTATACAAGTTTCATTTACATTTTTTGTTATTCTAGATAGATTGGTGAGCTAAGAATTTTTTAAAGTTACTTATTGTAATTCCACTTAAGCTTCTAAAACATAAAATGAAGTTTCTCTAATTTTTCCTTTTTCATTGGACATTATTGTTGGATCTTGATACTTTTCAATTGAATGGAGTACATACCAACAGTTTTAATTTCACTGCATTTCAATATCAATATTTTTAGCTAGTTTTAACCAAAAAAATTGATTGTTTAAAGCTGTTTTATTTTTTAACCATTTTTATACATGTTCACCTTATGACTGTTTAAGTTCATTGTTTTGAGATAGTACAGAGTTACATTTCATTGAATTCAATACTTTTTTTTATCAAAGTAACTTCCCATTGTATTCCCATGCTTTGTAGACAGCAAAATGCTTGGGTGTTGTTTTTCTAAACCAACCAAAATGTCTTTCCTGGAAATACTGTATGAGTAATAATTTCTCACTATCCTTTTCACTCTTGCTACTCTCATTTATTTTCCTTATCCCATTTTATTTTCTTTGAAATATTTAATTATTAATTTTCTTTATTAGAGTTCAATGCTTTTATTTTATTAAACAATCATTTTTTTTTAAAATTTGGGGCAGGGTTTTTTATGATTTGCTTTTAATATTGAAGATTGCTTCTATCAATACCACAGTATATTTCATTTTTGCAGATGTGATGTATGCAAGCAGTCTTTTAAAAAAAGTTGTCATTTGAAATCTCACATGCGCTCACATACTGGGGACAAATCCTATATTTGTACTTACTGCAATGTAAAATGTGGTTCATCAAATGCTTTAAAGGTAAGAAAATTCATATGAGACTTTCTGATCCTATGCAAGTTTTTATGAAAAATTGAATCTTGAATTTTTATAAGCTCAAAATGAGGTAATTTTGTACAGCTTGATGGGCTTCTTAACGATAAATTATTAGTATATTTTCCCCAACTATTAGTGTTATATTTTTGTGTATAAAATACTTATTTTTTCAACTAATTTTTTTTTCATTCAATTGCCAATGATAAGTTGCCTGGGCAGGCGAGCTGGGCTGATGCTCTGGACCTAGCAACATTTGAAATTAAAAATTAAATTTTTTGTAAGAGCTTTGTTTCTTATTGTTCAAGTCTACATTTACTGGATATGTAGGCTTCCATATTCAGAGTTTGTAATTACTCTACTGTCCAGGACATGCTAGGTCTTGGTGGACAGAACTATTGCCATCTTGTTATAGCTTTGCACATGGCTACAGCCAAAATGGGGTTCTTTAGTCTACTAGGATGTGGCATTTCCCAACCTTGCAAGTATATAAGATTTTATTTATTTTTATGTCTTTTTAAAATTATATTTATTTTAATTTGCCTTAATTTAGGCCCACTTGAAACTGCATGCAGGGGAGAGAGATTTCTTGTGTCCAATCTGTCAGAGCCGATTTACTACTAATGATACTTTGACATGTCACATGGCCATTCACAGTGACATAAGGTATGTTTTAAAAATAATTTTAATGAATATTTTAATGAACTTTTTTCTTAGATATTTTAAAAGTTGAAAATGTACTTTCCAGGCCATTCAAGTGTAGTGTGTGCTTTGCACAATTTCGCACAGATACTAGTTTTAGCCAGGTACGAAAACACATCAGACTTCATGAGCTGGGTGAGAAAAAAGAAGTAGCAGAACCTCGAGGAGGGAGAAGAAGAATTGCAGTAATTCAATTAACACCAGAAGAAACACAAGTGCTTGCTCAACAATCACTTGATAGTGCCTCTACTGTGTCTGAGAAAGTTCTTATCTCTTCAGCTGCTGAAAAGGATAGAATTAGTGAATTGAAGGTGAGGTTGTTTTCTCATTTCAAATGCCTGTTTATTTTTAAACTTTTTATTTTTTTAAAGTTGTGTTTTAATTGCTCATAAATAATTTGATATAAAATCATGAATTAAAAGTTTCTTATGTAGTTCAAAGATTTGATTTTATTTGAAGTGAATTAAATTGTTTTTTTAGTGTCATTTGTCTCAAATTAGTACAAGCAACAGAATACTAATTAAACTTGCTAACAAATTCAGTTTAAATGTAAGTGATCAAATTATTAAATATTTATTTTATTTATTTATTTATTTATTTAACGGTTGCCCTGTTACAAATAAGAAAGATACATATTGGTTACAACCAATAATAAAAGCAATAATATAACAATATTAACATTGTAAATTCAAAATGAACATAAATTTTAGTCTATGTATACATAAGTAAAAAGGAAAGAAAACAAAAACAAAAAATTTATAAAAATACAAAGAAATAATACGCCAGATATACGATATAAATACTAGTAATGTGAATCGAAGTCAACAGTCATAATTTTATTTTTAATTTTGGAAAAACTACTAAAAAATATATCCAGATTTGAGGAGAAAGAGTTCAAGTACTTAGTTGTACGAGGTAAAAACTATATTTGAGGTAATTGGTACTATGGTGTTCAGTGGCAAAAGTGGGTTTATTACGTGATGAAAACTGTGGTACATGAAATTTTATTTGGTTTAATAGAGACAGAGAGTCTAAAATATTGCGGAGTAATTTAAATAAAAACACATCATCAGAATTTAATCTTCTGGTTTCAAGGGGCTGTAGATTTAGTTGTGACATTAAAGAATTGTATGGAGTGTTGTCATAATTTTTGAATTGTCTGAAATGTACTAGGCGAAGAAATCGACGCTGAAGTGCTTCAATTCTATTAATATGAGTAACCTGATAAGGTGACCAAACGGGAACAATATTCAAGAAGTGACCTTACCAAAGTAATATAAAGAATCCTGTAAGAATTAACATCACTGAATGATTTGGTATTTCTAGAAATAAAACCTAGTGCTTTATTAGCTCTACTTAATATATTATTAATGTGGGGAACTGTGTCCATTATTAATCCTAAATCTTTAATATTAGAGGGCCTAGCGAGATTTGATGAACCTATCACGTAATTAAACAGAATGGGGGATTCTTTTTTATAATATGACATAGCAAAACATTTGTTTACGTTTAAAAATAAATTATTTGTAATATGCCACTCCTGTGTTAAAATTATATTAAAATTACTTGAATTGAAGTCAAAAAGTTTGTTATCTTTATATATACTATTTATTTTGTAAAATGTCATTTCTTAGATTCTTCCAAATGCCAAGAAATATACAATGAATTAAGAAGAATAAATGTGTTTTGGAGTATATTTAAAAATTTAAAATGTTGTATAATCTTGCAAACAATAATTTTGAAACTAACATGATTTGAAATTTGAAAGAATTTTTTGCTTGTTTTATTAGGATCCAGAAGATCAATACAGAAATGAACCTCTCTTTGCCAACCAGTGTAAATATTGTCCTAAAAGTTTTCGTAAGCCATCAGACTTAGTGAGGCATGTACGAATACATACTGGAGAGAGACCATTCCAGTGTAGTTGTTGTAATAAGTGTTTTACTGTGAAATCTACTTTGGATAGCCACATGAAGACTCACAGTGGCCAAAAGCTTTGTACGTGTCATGTGTGTAGCAGACTTTATGCAACTAAAGGAAGTCTTAAAGTTCATATGAGACTTCATACAGGTAAGAAGTAGTTTTAGTACAGGAAGTGTTAGTGTCTTCATGTCAGTTCAATTTCATAAATTTTTCTGCTATGCAAGTACTATCCTATCCAAGAAACATTTTTTTCACAAAAACACATGTCAATGTTATAATAATTGTGTACCGTTTTGAGTATGTTAAAACATAAATGAAGCCGTTTGGAGGAATGCTTTGTGTGGAAAATTCTCAAAACCCTTGATTATAATCTAATGAAGATTATCATGTTAATTTTATTGCTTAATCACTTCCTTTAATTTTGATCAAATTCTTGAGTAATTTATTGCATAAAAATATGTAATTTTTCTTTAACTATTTTTGCTTTGTGTTTAGATTTTGAGACATGAATGAACACATACATTAACTCTTGAAATTCTCCAAGTCTATTTATTGAAGCCCACACATGCATATTTTAAAAAGAAAAATACTTCTTGAAGAGAGCTTTTTATTTGTTTTTCCAAAAAAAATTGTAGTGATATCAGGAAGATATCAGATAGTGTATGGACATTTTTGACCCCGTAAAGCCTGAAAATACATTGCAAAAGTAGATCAATATGTTTGCTGTTGAGACTGTCTACATGTCAGTACAAAGATACCAAAGTTCTGCAATTACTTTAACTTTAAATTATTGTTTAAATACTTCATTTCTGATATAGCAATTTTTTTATTTGATAGCTGGAGATTGTATTAATACTTCAGTACTGACAACAGTAGAGACCAAACTTGCATTTTTGTGTTGAAATTCTGTAGAGCAGTACAGAATAGCTATTCCCCACATAGCCGAATTGGGTGTGGCATTTAGCTAGGTTTTCCCTTGCCCACTTTTGATGAGTTTTCATGATGCCAAAAAAGTAAGCCTATAGTTGGCTTTGTGTGGACAGCATTGGCATCATTTTAAAAGCCAATGTGCTTAACAATTGGCATGCCAATGTGTTGTCCTGCATAGTATACTCAAGCCAACTATTGAGGTCCAATAAATTGCCCTTCACCGCTTCAAGCAGTATTACCTGAGAGCTGGCTGCACCAACGTTCTGCATCATGGGGAACAATATGAATCTCTTCCAGTCATTGGAATTCAACTATTAGCTTGCTTTTGGGCATTGTGAAAACTTGGCATTAGGTACCTCACTCTCACAAGCTACCCAACTCTCTCCTTTCCTATGTCGTCCTTCCAAAAAATGGTCAAGAGAAAGTGTTGTCCTCTTGGCCTCACCCTCACCATTTAATAAATAGGACATGCAATAAATAATAAATAAATGTATTGTAACATCTAACTTGGATATATTTTGAGAGATTACCGTCTTACATTTTCAGGAGCAAAACCTTTCAAGTGTCCTAAATGTGACATGAGATTTCGCACTTCTGGTCACCGTAAGGCTCATCTGGTATCTCATATGAAGGAGATGATTAGTAACAAATCAAGCCACTCACATGGTGGGAAATCAGGATCAAGAAGGCGCAAATTGCTCTCTGCAGCTTTGAGTCAAGTTCCTACTGCTGACTCTGGCTCAGCACTCCAAGTTGCTGAATCCCAGCTCAATTCCATGTCCCAGATAACGTTGGATGCCAATACTTTGGGGAATTTATTACCTTTGTCATCATCTGATCCTCTGAATTCGAGCTCTTTATTGACTAACAACTCTGATAACAGTGCTGTAGTAAACAATTTGCAGTTCCAGATTGCAGATGGTTTTCAGATAACTGGTATTGATTCCTCTGGAACTCTGTTGACTCAGTCATTACAGTTGGATGAAAATCTTCTACATCAACTCCAGCAAACCTCAAATATAATTATACAGACTTCTGTGCCTGATTTACCTGAAAGTGCTTCAGATAATGTAGTGAATAACCCCTCTACGATAGAAACAATGCCTTCAATACAGTACGAAGTTCACACTGATGAAAGTGGTCATATTATAAATATTACTCCTACTAATCATATTAATTCTGGAAATGTCATCTTCAATGTTGGAAATGAATTAGGAATGCAAGTAATTGACAATACAGACTCAGCCTTAACTTTGACAGAACAACCTATTCCCTCCAAGTATCGTGTAACTGACAGTCTTAAAGGAGGCAGATCATTAATTGCTTTGAATGAGTGCCTTGAAAAGAAAGAAGAATCAGAAGAAGATGTAGTTGTAGAAGATGACTTTCTCGTCTTTCATGACTGTGAAGTGTGTGGTAAGCGTTTTTCAAAACCTAGTCAGTTGCAGCGACATACTCGTATACATACCGGTGAGAGGCCATTTGAATGTCATTTGTGTTTGAAACGTTTTAACCAGAAGAATGCGTTGAATACTCATATTAAAAGCCATACTGGAGAACGACCATATCCTTGTCCACACTGTGATTATTCCTTCACTCAGAAGGGTAACCTTAAGACACACTTGCGGAGAGCACACAGATTTAGTTCTTTGGAGTTAGTGAAACCTAACTCACCATCAAAGTCTGTTTTAAAGATGAAGCAACCTACCTTAACTGTGTGCAACACAGAAATGGGGAATGCTTTGGAACATGTTGTGTGTGATTTTTTTCCTCAAATAAGGAATACAGGTCTTAGTGATTCAGATCCCGTTAATAAACTGTGCTAATTTGATAACAAATTTGATATTACTGAGATATCACGTACAAAACTTGTGAGTGTAAATATTCCTGATGTGAGAAGTTATTTAAACTGATATAATACATTTTGTAAAATAGTACTGTATATATATTGGTAAAATCTGTATATGTTTTTGTATGATTATGTCAGAAGAATTGTAAATATTGTAAATACATTTTTTATTTGTTTATATTATTTACAAATTTATATTTTTGAGCAACAGTTTCTCTGTTGGATAAATTTTCTCTCTTGAACTGTCCTCTTTTTCTGTAATTTGTAGTGATAAATTATGTGAAAGCAATTGGGCCCAAATGTCACTTTGACATGCAAGTCTTTTAAAATGCAAATTAACTCTCAGTTGTGTGTGTTAATTATTTATTCCATTTCTCCTGTTCCTTCCTGATCCTTTCCAGTTCCTTGTGACTTGTTCTGTGGTTAACTTGGAAATAATGGAATTTAAATTCTGTATTTGTTTGTGTGGGGTATTTTTCAGTCAATCAATCTTCACACATTCAGCCAGCATAAAGCAAAGAGATGAAAGGTACATATGTATTATGATACTAACTTTACATAAAAAGTATTTTCTTTAAAAACATTGCTACTTAGAATAAATTTTGTATTCTTTAGAAGAAATATGTTGTATTCTATGAAAAGGGAAGAATATAAATATACACTTCAAACTATGTTGAGAGATATGATTACACCAATGTTAAGTACAGTGAAATGTTTAGCTATAATCTGTGATGAACATTATCAGGATGTATTTGGAGGTTCATTTTTTGATGAAAATAACTTCCCACCATTTTTGAAAGTAAGTGTACTTTAAAATCATTCTTATTATTTGAATTTGAACGTACTGCAAGGTAATCTTAGAGCATATTGGAGATGTTGAGAATATTAAAATGACTTTTGATATAAGGCTATACTGACCTTTTTTTTGATATTTTACTGAAATTCTTATGGTGTGAGAGGTTATAGCTTTTAAAGACTATGTAACAAAGATTTTCAAAATGTAAAATAAAATTGAACTGTAAGTTTTCTCATTAAATAACTTTTATTAAATTGTGATTATTGTTGATGTTAAAAATGATTACTAGCATTAAATTAAATAAGATATCTTGTATTCTATTGAATACCATAACTATTACATTTCAGTAATATACTTTTCTAATTTAATTAGGAATGAGTACTAATTTTTCTAACTTAATAAGAAAAAAATGTTCATTGAAATGCATTTTTTTTAAAATTTGAATAAAATATATTTTTTGTTCGAGTTTGTGATTTAGAATAATGTATTCTGTTACTTTTTTATTGAAACATTAATGAATGTCATTTCATGTATGTTCTTAGAATTTTGTCACTTTTCTGAAATTCTTTAGTGTTATAATAACTTTTTTTAAACTTACTTGGAGATAATTGATTTCAGGCATCTCCATTTTATATAAATTTAAAATTATTATGGTTTGTTTGTGTTGATTATGTTACTTTCAGAAAAAAATTGCTGAATGTTATATTTTCTGGAAAAAAGTTTGATTTTTGTGTGTTCTATTTCGCTTTATTTAATGAAATAGAAGATTATTGTGATTGATCAATTGTTGTTGTGAGACAGACATCTTGTTTCTGTGTAAGCTGGATGACTGAAAAGAAAATTACACAACTAATTCAGCTGTTTGGTAACTTAACATTGGCTAAGTAAAATATATCTCACAAGCTTCCTATCACAATGTATTTACATTTCTTGTGATTATCCAAGGAAGGTTGTAAGATATATTCCACTTTTCTAGATTATGTAATGGATATAAATAGAATTAACATTGGCTATACTGTCTGTATGAATAATGGTAAGTTCTAACTTTTCCATTACCTAGAGATAATCTTATTGGTTTGTTTCCTTATATTTAGGCATTTGTATAAACACAAGTAAATAGAGCCAACATGGGACTTTTGATCAATTGGGCCAACATAGGATGGGGTTTGGCAGAATATCGTCCAATGAGTAAAATAATGCTAATGTAAAATAATAGTAAAGTAAAGTAAAGTAAAGTAATAGTCCCCATCTTGGCCACGGTGTCAGTGTGATTGCTCATCACCAAGTCATACCGGGTTCGATCCCTGGGCGGGACAAGATAAAATTTGTAGCTTTTCATTTCCATGTCTCAGTTTAAATAGGTGTGACATATTAAAAATTCACCCTCTGTGGCTAACAACCACAGTTGTAATACCTGGATACAGCAATCTAGATCCTGTCTAGACGCTGTTCCTCCTATCCCAAATTCACGATGTGTCTGGTGAGTAAACTCACAAACAGCCTTACTAGCACTCGTTATCGTGGTCTAAAGTTGACCAAAATAAGAATACAAAGAAACTAAAGTAATGATATTTATTTATTTGTACCATAATATTTTGATTCTCATCAACAAATTTATATTCGTTCAAACTGGAAAAAATAATTAGTTAAAGAAATACTATTTTTAAACACATTTTTAATACTTAGTAGTAGAGTAAAATGTTATCATATTGTAATGTATGGTGGGATAATTCTGAACACAATTTTCTATTCTCTCCAACATCACCGGACATGCCATGTCAAATATCAATTCTGACAGTACAGATTTATAATACTGAGTTGTACCCCTCAACATTTGATGAAAAATTTTATGTAAAATACTGGAACTAAACTAAATGTACTATAACTCTTGACATGAAAAATGTTTTGCAGGCTTCATATGGTCTGCAGGCTGCCAGTAGGACGGCACAGATTTACGTTATTTAGAGAATATATTTAATGGGACATATTTTAGTGCAGTGCAAATTTGTACTGTTTATTTCACAATTATTGGAAATAAATAATTTTTATTTATCTTTATTATGATGCATTTCTCAAATTTTCATTAAAAGTATGTTGTTGAAATTTATTTATGTCCTGGGAAATAAAAAACAAAAACATGGGACCTGCAACAATAAACATTTTCTAGAATGAACCTTGTATATTTTCTCAAAATATGGTGTATTACTTCTGCTTCCTGCTTGTAGTTTCATGAAGCTTACAGGGAAAGAAAACATGAATGATGATTGGTNACTACACTTTTTGAAAAAAAAAAAAAAAAAAAATTCGGGTCCTAGGGGAGTCAGGAACCCACCCTCTTCAGCAAGACCTAACCCTGTCATGTTGATGTATAAATATAACAGAAAAAGTTTCATTCCACAGATCTATTTGAAAGAAAATGAAGATTTAATGAGTCCGAATTTTTTTACATTAAAAGTTGTCAGAAAAATTCAGAGTGATGGATGTCCATTGTATATTATTTTTATTTCCAATGGATATCAGATGTCACGATTTTTGCAGTTTGGAGATAGGTAAGACCAGTTTAATAATTCATGGTAATATAAATGTAATTATTTTGATATTTTTACATCTAATATTAGTATTTATTTACAGATATCGTGTCTTAAGATCATATGCTAAATTTATTCTCATGCATGATTATCGATTAATTGTCCCAGAACTGCATTACCTTTGGAAGAAATTTGTAAATGTTGTGTTTGTGAGGTCATTTGAAGGTTATAGTGTAAGCCGTTCAGGTGCATTATATCCTTCATCACCATGGTATGAACTGTCTACTGTTCCGTTTCCTTCCCCAATTAAAGAAATATTAGTTCCTCAAAGACTAGATACATGGCGTAATGGAAAATTTAATTATGGTCGGGAATTATTTAGAGAAAAAACTACTGATTTGAAGAACCAAACTCTTCAAATAGTTACATTCCAACATCTTCCTTCAGCAGTAAGACGGAATTCCTCTAAGTATCTTACTGCAGGAGTTAGTGACTTTGATGGAGTAGAAGTTAAGGTAGCATCCACTTCACAATCTCCTTATTTGATAAACATTTCAATTTTTTCAATTGATGTCTTTCTAGGTTTTAGAGACTTTTGCAAAGAAAATGAATTTCCGTCCTGAAATATATCAGCCAAGAGGAAAAGAGAAGTGGGGTCAAAGACAGCTAAATGGGACACACACTGGTTTACTAGGAGAAGTGGTATCTGGGAGAGCGGAAATAGCTCTCGGAAATATCTACTACACTCCATTTTTTCTCAATCTTATGGATTTAAGCATTCCTTACTCAACAGAGTGCCTTACATTTCTTACTCCTGAAATATTGACAGATAATTCATGGAAGACTCTTATTTTACCTATGAAGTAATATTATAATGATTTATAATAACTGAAATATTTCATTGAAAGTTGATCTGATAAAATAGAAAAATTTATATATTTGTAAAAAAATATAATAAAATTTTCACCTTTGTTTAAGTGTATTTGAAATTATGACAGTTTTTATAGTGTGCTTCTGTACTGTAATTAACTTTTGTACAATTAAAAATGTATATGAAGTGAGAATTTTTTTATCTATATTTATGTATTAATAAATGTAGACCTAACAAAGTATTACAAAATGTTTTCTCAATCAATTTAAAAACAAGAAAACAAAAAATAAACTTTTTATTGATAAACTGCTTGACTGTCTAATGTTTGCTACTCCTTTTTCAGACCTTTAATGTGGGCTGCTATCATTGTTACTTTACTACTTGGTGGCTTCGTATTTCATGCTCTTTCACAAATACAGAGGAGGATGGATCAGATGAAGATCGATAATCAACTGTCCCGTGAGCAGGACCCAGAAGAAGGTTTTTTTGTGTTTGGTACTTTAAGCAATGGCATTTTGTACTCATATGGAATGTTGTTATTAGTTTCTCTACCAAAAATTCCTACTGGCTGGAGCCTTCGTTTAATGACTGGATGGTGGTGGATTTATAGCATTTTAGTTGTTGTGGCTTATAGAGCAAGTATGACAGCTATTCTTGCTAATCCTGCTCCAAGGTATATAGCAGAGTAGACTTTCCATTTGTAAACTTGGTTAATTATTACTAAAGAACAATTACTAAATCTGCTTCATTTTAGATTAACAATTGACACTTTGGATCAATTAGCAGCCAGTCATATATCATGTGGAAGTTGGGGAGAGCAAGAGAAAGAATTTTTTCTGACATCTTTAGATGAAACTGGTAAAAAAATTGGTAAAAAATTTGAAATTGTTCTTGATGAAGAAAGTGCAATTGACAGAGTTGCAATGGGAGATTTTGCATATTATGATAATATCTACTTTTTGCGCCATGCCAAAATAATGAGGGAGATGTTGAAAAGAGTGAATTCAAGTGAAGAAAATGCTGAGAGTGGTCTTCAAGAGAAAGCATTACATATAATGCAAGAGTGTGTGATTAATATGCCTATGTCTATAGGTTTTCAGAAAAATTCTCCTTTTAAGACACAAATAGATTCATTTTTGTATCGCATTATAGAAGCTGGCTTAGTGAAAAAGTGGCTGTACAATGTGATGTTGTATACCACATCTCTTGAGAATATTTATCTTGATTCAGATGATTCTACTGCCCTAATAAATCTTAGCAAATTATATGGTGCACTTGTTGCCTTAGGAATAGGATATTTTATCAGCTGTGTTGTATTGATTGGTGAAATGTTACATTGGAAATTTGTGGTTACTAAAAGTCCCTATTTTGATAAGTATGCCCTTCACTTGTATTATGATAGGAAGAAGAATACAAAAAAAGTAGTGAAAACAGTTAAGTAGAGTGGAATCTTGGGAGAAGTTATTCTCTTTCAGATAAAATGGTATAGACTCCTTCCCCTAGTATGATTATGATTATTTAGAATTAGTATGTTATTTGTGTGTTGAGATTTGAATTTTATATAAGAGAATTAACCTCTGATCATTTTGTTTTTGCTGTTTTAAATATAGTGTGATGTATGAGATTTTTATTTACCATTTTTTAAGGTGACTAGAAAATAAAATAAGAATTGGAGAAAATTATTACAAAAAATAATTTAAACTATTAAATGAGTACATTCTCCAACTATGTTTTGGAACACGAGTTTTTAAAATAGATAATTCCTAAGTAATATAATCCAGCAAAATAATTTGTAATTTTAAGTTGTATTTGTATTTGACATTCTTGTTGATGTATCTATTGTTGAACATCCTTGTGATGATGTATTTTGTTATCTGTGTTACAATTGCTTTGTGCAATAAAATTTTATTCACTTCCGTAAATGTTCATATATTTTAGGAATAATTGACTTTTATTGGCTTTATTACTTAGCAAGCAATTGTTCAATGGTCCCTAAGATCATATGGAGATGAGGAGGTAGGGTTTAGTGAGAGAATGAAAAGGAAATAAGAAGGATAAACCAATGTGGAAATCCTTGAAAGACAAAAACCTGCATGGAAAAGTACATTGCTGAAAAATATCAACAATATAAAGTATTTTGTTAATACTGAAAATAAGAAATAAGGATACAATTTTTCTTTAAGTTCATTTATTATTCTGATGTATATCAATTTCTTAAATTATATATTTTTTATTCTAAAATAATTTTCAAATCTCCCATGAGCCACTAAACGGGCTTTATTTTCAAAATATTAAACTTTATGTTTAAGTGATCTCCTTCACAGATGAGGCACAGATGTACCCCATGGTATAGTTTTTCACTTGCGTCATATGAATTCAGACTGAGGAAGAAGAAACTTTGACATTTGAAGCGCATTTGAAATACCGCTAAAAACACTTCACGGTATAACCGAACTCCGCGTGGAGCTACTTCAGCGCCACACTGTTTACGCCGAGCAAACTGTTACGCAAGTTGTGAACTTACTTCGCCAGAGTGTGTATCGAAATAACTATCTTCTCCCCACGACCTTGTTTTGGTCTCCAAGGTGAAAACGGTCAAAAGCAGTCAAAAGTGCTTGACGTGTTAAGAACGTCCGGCGTTAACAAAATTAACAAGTATTTTGAGAAAATCAATTAAAATGTCTACGGCGAAGTATACAGTTGTTATGGTGAGGCATGGTGAAAGTGAATGGAACGAGAAAAATCTTTTTTGTGGATGGTATGATGCTCAACTGAGCAAAAAAGGTTAGTGTTACAATTTTTATAGGTTATTTTTTCTTATTTATTTCAGTTTCTAAATTACAAAATATGGCAATTACTATTTGCCATGTGTAAATGCGTGCATATTCAATTTTTTTCTATGAGATTCATTAGGATTTGTGTTGATTGACTGAAGAATTGTATGTCTGCAGATGTGCTGTCGTTCTCTATGAATCTGAGAAATGTTCATTCAAATATTCTCCTTCTTTAATGTAAATCCTAGGTGAAGAAGAAGCCAAAACTGCAGGAAAATCACTCAAGGAATCTGGCATTAAAATTGATGTTGCTCATACTTCAGTTCTAACTCGAGCAAATAAAACCCTTGAAGCTATTTTAGAAGCGCAGGATAATGGTAAAGACATCCCTGTTAAGAAGACTTGGAGGTTGAATGAAAGACATTATGGAGGACTTACAGGAATGAATAAAGCAGAAACTGCCGAGAAGTATGGTGAAGAACAGGTATATATTATATTATAATTGTATTAAGTGTATATTTTTGTTGGTTATGTGCAATATATTGTAATTACCAATGTCTGGACTTATCATTATTTTACAACTTATTAAATAAGGTTGTTTTGGTGTATTTAGTGAATAGTAAAGTAGAAGACAAAAGTGAGTTAAGCCACTTAATAAGCTATAGTTGAATTAATACTAATGAGAAGATTAGGTTGGTGAAGCACAAAATAAGTCAACATTGAATAATTCTAGCATATACCGTAGCCATAAACATAGTATTATGGTCTATGTACGATATACTAAAATTTAATTTAATTTGTTTTAAACAAGGAAAAAGAAGTTGTTGTAATCAAATTAACTATTAAGAAAGCAGCTTATTGTTCTATACAAAAATATATTATTTCTTAGAAAGTGCCATCTTGATTGTATGGCTCAACAACCCTGTTAAAGGTCACCTTGGTCAAACATGCTTTGACCTGTTTGTAAACTTAGGTTATTCCTGTGTATGTTTCCTAGAATAACTTTTTATTTTAATTCCAGTTCAATTGAAGTGTGGTTTATAAAATCAGATTTCTTTATGTTCAAAATTCAAATATTTTTTTTTCAATATTTTCATTCATTTTTGTAATGATATCTAGCTTTATGAAAATTCAAACTAATATTTAATATGGCTTGTTAACGTAGGCAGACTTGGCTGCATTTTGGTAGCTATCTAGTTGCTTTTTGGTAGCTTCGGTTGGGTTTTGGTAGCTATCCTAGTTGCAGACTATGAATAGTATGGAATAATAATTCATCACTTCTTCTAGATCTGTCATATTCTGAGAGTATGAACTTAAAACAGCCAGTAGTACTTGATGATGAACCAATAGAAAAAAAGACATTCTTTGAACAAAAGGGTGGCATCGAGATGGAAGAGAAATTGTGCCAGTTGTGACATTTTTTTCAGTGGGAAATTAAAGATGTTTTACAGATGTGTTGAATCTGTACACTTTACTCGAGGCAAAATATACTTTCAAAATTATGTATATTACACACTTTAAATTAAAAGCATAAAGCTGGTAAGGCTCTTCCAAACTTACATTTAACCAAGGATTCGACTGAGTTCGATACAGATGATTTCGATACAATGATGGTATTGATACTATGAAACAGATGGGGAAGAATACTAAGAACAGTTGGGACAGAAGTCACTTTTTATTAAGTTCCCTAACTGTAATAAAAAAAATTATGACTTTCGGATGTACATAATTGTGAAAATAATAGTAATAATATTGTATCAACCGTGAAAATAAATGGTAAATTATTATTAAAATGCCTGCTGCAATAAAATGTTTTGTGTGAAATTGACTTGCACTGCATATCTTGGGAACCATGTCACCTGTATGCTTACATTTTGAGCACAAGTAGTTTGTGAGATTAAAAAGTATTGACTTAACGTTTTAGGACTGAGTGACATGCGATGGAATAGAAGCGGAAGAATTAGGATACAAAATGATTGGGTGTTTTGATTTTCTGATATGCCCAGCCAACACAGAGACCATGGAGTTAGTGTAGTTCTTCTAATCCAAAGATTTGATGTAGCAGTGCTTGAATGGAGTTCTCCCTAGAAGCAGATAATTACAGCTCGATTTGATTCCAACTACAGGAGAATTATGATTATTCAGTGTTATGCACTCACTGAAGATGCAGGTTGTAGAATGCAAGATGCAGTTTCCTGCCAACTGTACACTGTTTTGATAAAGGTACAGCAAGGTGATACTAAAGGGTTTATGGAGTATATCTTACTGCTAGGATGAAATGTCTCTTGAATGTTTGGAAGAAAGGTGCTGACATTGGAAGTGACCAATATATTATTATAGCCATCAGAAGGAGTATTAAAAGGAGTTATAGGGAAGAAATATGTCAACATAAGTGTGACATGAAAAGGCTTGCATATAGTGACATGGAGAAAACATTTATTCACATTATGAAAGAGATTGATGATAATTGTGAATATTGATAATAATTCATGAACTGAAGAATTAGTTTTGATGGTCAGTGATAGAGCATTGGGTATGTGAGAGAAAATCAGGAATGAACATCACAAACAACCATAATCAAGAAAATCGAATCCGAAAATAAATGTCAACTAAGAAATGCATAGTGCTTCAGAAGTATAGCACCAATTATCTTTAGAATGTAACCATCAAATTGGTTCACTTACCTTGGCTGCATCTTCAAAGATGAGTTCAGCTAGAGATGTTGCAAGAAATCAGAAAGTTCATGAATCTTTCTTTAAAGTGATACACATATGAAACTTCACCCATATAAGTTTCAACTCTATAATCAAGATATACATTGTATGATTTAAGATTGTGATTAAGATTCTCTATGATTGTGATACATGGTTAGTTTCTTAAAAGAAAGCTCCAAAAGTTCATCAGCAAATGCTCAAGATATATTGTGAAGATCTGGTGGCCAAAAATTATCAGCAACAATTTTTCTTTGGAAAATAACTCGCCAGAAAAGTAATAACACTGAAATCATCAGAAGAATGTTCTGTTGGATCTGTCATAGCCTAAGGAAAGGGTGAAATGGCACCAGAAGGAAAGGCAGACCATGTCACACATGGTGATCCGTTCATAATGAGATGAAGAGTGATGTTAGAAATGGAGTCTGTAGGAGGTTAATAGTTTACTTGCTCCTCTAAAGAGTGACAAGATTGTTATTATGAAAATAATCTTCAAGATGTATGTAAATTTCATTATTAAAATGTCTTAGTACACATATTTCTGTTCCTTCTTGGAGAACGTGCTATTAGTGTTAGTGATAACACTAATAATGCACTAATAATGTCTTTCTGGTGTGGATGAGTTTATTGCGTTTATAAACATAATTAACTAAATTTTAATTTTCAAAATTTATGGATTTCATCAATGCTATTTTCTGTTTCCTCTAGATAATATTATAATAGAGTAAGTAATTTAGCTGAAAATATATTGAACAGAGTATGACATAAATGCTTTGCAACAAGCAAATCATTCATATTTCTTCTATCTCATTTATGGTTCTAATCAAATATTACTTCTTGAATGCACACATCTCTTAAAAGCCATTCCATAAAGTCAAGTTTCTTGAACTTTGGGAGTTAGAATTCACTTTTGAATCAGTTTGTAATTCCAAAATGAAAAGTTTCTTTTGGCAGTTAACAATTGTGTAGTAGAGAGTAATAAATTTGTCAAAACAAACTGCGTATGACCACGTGGAGGACAATAAACTAATTTACTCTCCGGAAGCAAGCAAGGGACCATCCCATCAATTCCGATCAGAGGCGGATTAAAAAATTTCAGCAAAAGTTCCTAGATGAGAGAAAAAGTTAGCTGTCAGTAAATAAAAAGTAAAAATAAGTAAAAAGTCATTGTTTCTCTATTGCATACTTTAATGCAGAAAGCAGAAAGTATTTTTGATGACATGGTGGCTATCCTCATTGCTGTGTTTGGATGTCTGATGGCACAGGATTATCGAGAATTGTCATCACCTCACTATCACCTTATATATTTTTGTAGTATTTATTTTTTACACAATTGGTAGAGTAATGGTGTACAAGGACCTGAAATTTTTCTGCATCTAAAATACCTCCTATGCTTGAAGCTTATGATGCCATTTACTCTCTAACTAATTTTTTTCCACTAGAAAGTGTAGAAACTATTACTGATATTTTGAATGCACTACTGGTTATAATTAAAATCAAGCACCATTCATTACACATGATGGGATATCCCATCATGGTTGCCCCACCTCCACTGACTGAAGATGGGAAATCCCGAAATGGCAGATCCTCCGGGCTATTTGTGGGATACCATTTCTCAACAGTTTCGGGTGTATTCCTCAGTTGTTCTCTAGTTTGAAGTGGTTATTGTTTCTATTGAAGTGTTTGTTTGCATACTACACTTGTTTGAATTTTGAATTTCCATTTTCTTTCTCATATTTCTTCATAAAATATACTAATATTATTATGTATATTGTATTGTATTTTAATATTATAAATTTTATTAAGTTTGTACAACTGTTTTTGTGATTTTGAATGTCAATATGCCAAAAACTCCTGGCGGACGACAATGCAAATAAAAGGTATTTTCATTTATGTAGTTATATTTATGCCATTTATTAAATTGAATATGTATTATCATATTTATTGTTTCAAAGAAAATGTATTATTTTGTGCTAAAATAATTAACAATAATATCAATAATTTTTTTCAACATTTGCCCAGTTATTATTGAAGTAATATAAATTAAAAAAGCAAAAACAAGATGCTATTGCTAGAGACGATTTGGTATTTGGATAGTTGTGATGAGGAAAATGGCTGCCGTTATGAATTATTTAATCTTTTATTTTAATTATTTCAGGTTCTTATATGGCGGCGTAGTTTTGATGTACCACCACCTCCGATGACTCCTGATCATAAGTATTATAAGGAAATTGTAGAAGATTCCCGCTATCAGGAGGGCCCATCAAAAGAAGAATTTCCAATGTTTGAATCCTTGAAGCTTACAATTGAACGTACCTTGCCCTATTGGAAGGAACAGATAGTTCCTGAATTAAAATCTGGGAAAACTGTACTTGTTGCTGCTCATGGTAACAGTTTGAGAGGAATTGTGAAACATTTGCAAAGTATGTATATTAAGATATTGTGTTTAATTCTTGATGATTTGGGTTTCAAGGATCCCTCGAAGTTTGTCATCATACATTGTGTGTTATGTCCTCCTTGTAATATATGAGTGACCCTACTATTTACTATTAGAGGTTGACATTTAGGATTGTAGAGATATGAAACTGTTACTGTGATTTCATTCAATTTAGGTTTTTGATCACTTTATGGAGAACTAACAAATATTTGTTGGGGCATTTGCTACTTCCATGGAGTGCAGTTTGGTGAGGTCTAGGTAGTGAATATTTCCCATTTACAGTATTGTAGTCCATTTGCAGTAAATTGTGCCTTGGCTGCGAAACTTAATGCATTACAGTTATTCAGTAAAGTCCAGAAACTTCTCATGGGTTTGCAAAAGGTTTTATTAATTTTTGAATTAATAAATAAATATTCAAGTGTTATAATTCTTCTAATTTTGGAAAACATGTTTTGGGTGGCTTTATTTATATTTTTTAGAGATAAACCCTATTGGTACTCTCATCTTGAGTATGCTTACTCATCGAGATACTTAAAGTGTATGTTAAGTTACCTCTTTTTTTCTGCTGAGGAGTAGCTGAATGAGGAAAGACAATTATGTGAAGTCTGTAGTATCCTTAGGGTAGAACAGAAAAAACAATTTCAATGAAATCTGTGAGAATAAAAAATTAGGGTCTGACTTTTGAAATTTTAATTTAAAACCATTGTTGAAAAAAATTATTCTGAGTATTAATTTGGAAGTGTAAATCTAGTTTTACAACAAAAGATGGTAGCTTATGAGATAATATTGAGACATAATGAGAGATTTTAAAACTTTTTTGAACTATTTATTTTAGTGATAATACTAGTACTGCATTTTCATGGTTTTATTATATGATTGTAATTTACTTCATGTCTTCAATTTTCAATAAATATAAATAATTAANATTAATTTTTGAATTAATAAATAAATATTCAAGTGTTATAATTCTTCTAATTTTGGAAAACATGTTTTGGGTGGCTTTATTTATATTTTTTAGAGATAATTCCTGGCAAGCCATGGATTGAATCCTCTGTGTAGAATGAAAATGGGTGGTAGGTGAAGAATGGGTTGATGGCCCCCCCAGGGAATTTCATCTTGTCTTTTTTTATAAAATGGAATATGAAAGAAAGTCTGTATTAACATGATTTTTTATTTATGAAAAATCCATTTTAGTTCTGAATTAAATAAAATGTTTTTTCAATGTATCATCGAAAATCATTTTTAGATATTCCTTGAGTATAGACTTTTACGTAACTTTATGGGCAACTAACTTATTGAGTAGACCTTGGAAATGGTTATAATTTTTTCAGTGTGAACTTAACTTCCAAAAAGGTTGAATAATTTGTTAATTCCATAAATTAAGGGTGTTATGAATGAGTTTTGGTGAGGTTCATAATTGTAGCCAAATATGAGTTAAATTCCCTTGAAGATGACTCTTAATAGTTTGCTCTATTATCTTCTTCGATTTAGGCAAGAAATAATTTTAAGTTAATAGTAACATTTTATTTCATTTAACATAACATAATTAATTTAAAGTTTATCAGTTTATAAGAGTTTTTTGCCAGGGTTTTTTATTAAATATTAGTCATTGCTGACAGTAAGTGAAATATACAAAATTAGTGTAGTCACTCTTCAGCATTTTATAATCCTACATTATAATCTTATAATCTTTAGCCTTCAATACTATTCATTACAGACTTTCTGACATTTTATTTTACAATTAGACCCGTAAGACAAAATCTCGTTGGGGCCAACAATCCATTCTTAACCTGCTACCCCTATTGCTCAATATATTATTAGTTCTTTTCAAATTTTATATGTGGTTCATTGACAATATATTTGCCTCATTGTAGATTTTGTGTTCTCTGTTCATTATACTGCTCAGGTATCATATGTTCTGTCTTGTTTTGTATTTTTTAGGAATGTCAGATGAAGAGATCATGGGACTGAATCTACCCACTGGCATACCATTTGTGTATGAATTGAATGCCTGCATGGTTCCTACTTTATCCATGAAATTCTTGGGTGATGAAGCGACAGTGAAGAAAGCCATGGAAGAAGTCGCCAACCAGGGAAAGAAGAAGTGAAGTAAAAGTGCTGAATGAAATAATATATCACGATATGTATATATATATGTTATTTTAGAAAAATATTAAATTATTGTTATGTGACATTAATGTGGAAATGAATCCTCAACAAACACAGAAATGAATGTAAATAAAATGTGCATGTAAATAAATGAAATCTATACATACATGTAAATTCGTTTATTTACTTTCTTTGATTTTTTCTTTTTACTTTTTGTTCCGTCAAATTACATTTTCATAAGTACAGAAAATGAATGTTATTGAAGTTTTTTTCCAAGTTAATTTATTTGTCTTTTTGTTAAATTTATTTTTGTTAAATATCTTGTTGGATATCTCCCTTTATATATTGATCTTCATGTATATGTGGAGTTTGTTCCTTGTTTATACTTTTATTTGATTTATTTAAGATAAGGATTTTAATTCTGCAGACAATAATTTTTTCTATGCCGGGATTTAATTAAATGTATATGCTGGGCTCTTGTGACCAGAGGAAAAAAAGTGTGATAAATTCAGTTCATGTTTAATGAACACATGAAAGATACTATGAAAAGATTTAATTTTTATGTCTTTTCATAGCTTACTTTTTATAGTTGTTATTTGTTAGAGAGTAAAACAATCGTTTTGTGGAAATTAAAATGATTATTTTTCTTGTATATTATTATTTTTAAATATTCATGTACTGAAGTCCAGAACCATTTTCTTGCTGGTTGTCACATTTGTGATTTGAATGGATTCTTGTTTAATTTAGTGAGCAATTTCAGAATTCTGTGTATGAATATATGTTGAGACTTTGACCAATAAGCCATTTAAGTGATTCATTACAATTTAATGTTGCATCAAATGCTTTTTTTTAGGAACATGAAATTGTAGTAGGTCTGACAGTGTACTTGAATAGTATGTTGTAAACAATCTAGATGAAGATAAACTCAGGAGACCTCATTGTCATAGACTTGCTACATTTTTGAGGGTGCTATTATCAGTAGTTATGATGTATTTAACTGTTTTGTTTTATAGTTGTGATGACATGTTTGTAGCTCTCTTGCAGTGTGCTGAGTATGTTCAGATTTTTGAGGGGTTTTAATAGGGGATAATTTTAGGGAAGATTAGATTTTTGATCTGAGTTATTTAAGAATTGTTTTCCAAAATATTGTTAGTATGTGATAGTTTACTTGAATGTGGAATTCTAAATACCATATTGGGCCAAATGTAGCGTGATGGTTTTTCCTGATATGTACTTTCAAAAGTCGTATTAGCACAATATTTGAGTACTTCAAGATTAGCAACAATATGTTGGGTATTGTGCACTTCAATAAGTGTTGTAGAGCATCTATATATAATCACTAATCGAGAACTTGTGGTATTCCTAGATTACAACGCAGTATTGGTGTTTCACCTGGCTTCTTTCACACACTCATTGTGTTGCGGTGGCCAATGTTTTTAGTCTCTAGCTCTTTCACCAAGTCTCCTTGTATTTATCATTTCTAAACATTTGCCTTTTATATTTGATGATGGGTAGTGAAAATATCGACCACGTTGTAAAATTTTGAATAAAAAGTTCTTGCATTGTTATTGAGTTAGGAGAAAAGATGTACTTTAAAGAATAGAAGAAAATGAGCATTTCCTCTTTGTGATTTTCCTTCATAATACTGGGGATCACACTGTATTCAGGGTCGTATTATATTTGGGCCAATACGGTAAGTTGGGAAGTACATTCAGTTTCGTAAGCTGGTGGAATTCCTAAGTCTGTTCAAAGAATTGTTAGGTTGTGCTTACCACCTTTCTTTCCCCCTTCAAATCTGCATATGCTGCAGAGCATTGGGTTCATGGTTTATCTTGCTCAGTTGAATTTATAAATTGAATAGAATATGTATATATTTCTTCCGTGTACCCTACATGTGGAGAAGATATGTGATAACTTTCGTTCTGGTGAAAATGTCGACGAGCTGGGAATCGAACCCGGGACGATCTTCTCCACGTGTAGGGTACACAGAAGAAATATGTACATAACTAACCTTAACACATAGGTAATAAAGTGTACACAGCCTAGTGTGCCGCCTGATTCACTTATCTTCTGTATGGGGATGTGTCTCAGGTCTTCCGGGATTAAGTTCTGGGTGGAAATGGTGTACAGTTGTAGAAGGCGAACAGGTGGTGTAGTGGTTAACACACCTATGATCAAAGCAGGAGTCCCGGTTCGATTCCTGGCTCGTCGCCATTTTCACCTGACCGAAAGTTGAATAGAATATGATACCATCATGATAGAGGCGAGAAATGTGACTTCTTATTTTCATAAGCTTCTTGGTGTGAGATATTGTGACTTAAGATACCCTCACACCCATGTGAGATGATGGGAGTGGAAACTAGGGCAAAGAAAGCATGGCATCTATTTGAATGGTGTGTTATGAACACCTGTCTCTGGTACGGGATAAACTGCCTCTCTAACGGTGTGTAGTATCAGTTTTCAACTTCACTGGATTTTCTTATTTTCTGTTGTCATCTTTTACTATGTTTTTCACAGAAAAACTTGTAGAAACCGATAAAAAATACTGGTTATGGTTCAATTTGAAATATGAAGATTAGGAATATCAAGAAGAAGAACAAGACCTGGGATATAGTTCATTTAAGTGGTATTTTTCTGATATGACATTACTGAACAAGTTCCACTCTAATGAAATGACTTAAATAATTATAATTATTTATTTTAAATACATTATCTAAATATTAATGTTTTGCAGTCTTCATCCCTTGCTATTGTTAACCAAGGAGTATTTGTACCTTCAGATGTAGAGGACATATTTCTCACTACTTAATTGAAAAGAAAAAAAAATATTGAAAATTGTAATCTAAGATCCCCTTAATAGTTTTTAAAATGCTACCAGTCCTGCATCTCACTTTGCGCTGGCGTGGCCTCGCCCACAATTTCTTATTTTCTATTCTAAAGCTCTATTTCCTCTATCACTCACTCCTGCCATCAAGTGTTTGTTTAAAGAAATCTTGTGTCTGTATCTCTCAATTGTGCTATCCATAGAGAGTATGTATGATGCACTTGAAAGAGAGGACAAGATTGTAGTGTATAGAAGATTGAGAATTGGATAAGTATTCATGTTACCTTGATAGAAGTTTGTTGTTATAGAAAAAGAAGAGATATTTGTTCTAAATTTATGTAAATTCTTTTTTTAGAAATTGAATAAATAGTTGGTATATTGGGAGTATGAAATGTTTCTTTACTGGTACAAACTGAATTGTTTGTACTGACTCTAGATATATTACAAAGCTGCGATGGGTTATCGAAGTTATCCATAAAAGTATCAAATAAAAGTTTAAATTAATTACAAATTTTTTAAAAAAATTCCAGATGTTGCTATTCTTAAGAGAATAGCTTCCTTCTTCATTGACATGTTGGGAAAAAAACTGACTAATGGTAAAGAGCGAGATTTTTAGTACTTATTGTTAGAGGTATCTTTGGTCTGTACATCTCTATGTTGCTCTTCATTCAACTTAAACTCTTATGTACAGTTTAATTCCTGAAATAATAGTTCCATGAAAAACACAAGATTAATTTTTTGACAAGAACACTAAAAACAATGATTTGCTCTTGGAATTAGTTCAGTATATAGATTAGTTTCTGAGATGTTTAAACAAAAGTGTGTGTGTGGTACCACCTTGTCACAGCAAATGTCTGTACTAATCTGTACTAACAAAAGGGCTCTAATGACCTTGCTGTTGACAAGCCCTAAAGCCCCCCCCCACACACACACACAAAATGTACTAAAAGAATAAATACTTTGAGAAATAATAGTTTCCTGAAAGTTTTTATCAGCAATCTTGATGAGCGACTCTTGCAATATGCTGCAATCTTGATGAGCGACTCACATAAGTATTACATACAATTTAGAAAAATTTAAAACAAATGACAAAAAGTTTTTTCAAAATGTTGATATGTTGACCCACCTGGGATTTTTTCAGATTCATTTTGTCTGATAGTGCATCAATAGTACTTCAAAAATAGAAAAAAAGTTTACACACATCAATAAAAAAAACTAAAAAATGCAATAAAAATTTTGAAAACATAAAAAATAGCAATTTTCAGTAAACTTTTTATAATTTTGGCATAAGAAGCTGGAATTTACATTCCATTATTTAAACTGCAAGTTGTTAATTTTTTATAGGGCCAAGATATTGAGAAATTTCGAAAATATCAATTTTACCCTAGCGGCCGGGGGGGCGGTGAGTTTTTTGAGTCAAAAATTTCGTTAGAAGAATTACTTTTAATAACATCGAATGAATCATATCTTAAGAAACGGACTTCTTACTTTCTTATCCTGCTAGTAGTATACTGAAAGGAGCAAAATTAGGTGTAGAATGTGACATTGTTCACGACAATGTGACAGTCTTCCCCAAATTTTTCGGACCCACATATCCCAAAAAGTGACCCCTAAGGTTCGCGGTTTTTGTCGTTTTGTCGCAAAACGGATAGGTTTTCGAGAAAGTTACCTACATGAACAAAATTTTTTCATTAAATTTCCAACAAAAACGGTAGTTACTATTTTTGAGATGGGTTCATTGGCTCTCGTGCTATGAGCTTACCAATCGGGGTAGTTTTCAAAATTACAATTTATTCATTTTTAGATAAAGAAATAATTTTTGCAAATAAAGATCTCTAAGGAACTATGTATCCAAATGTACAACGAAGCAGCTGTCTCGATACGTATTTTGGTCGAAAAACTCGGATCTCCGTGAGAATAGAAGGCGACCGGGAAAACCAAGCATATTTCATTTATGAATTCCTGCGCGCGCATTGTTAATCTGCGCTCGGAAGTCTACGTGCGTGTTGTATCCCGGAGCTTCAAATGCGTGTTTATTTTTTTAACTTGTACATTGAACGTTTTATTCGACAAAAGACTCAAAAAGACTTTTTCAACCCATTTCCGATCAATGTTGTAAAAAGGGAATACCAACTTGTTTACCGTATTTTCTCATGCGTATTTAATATTTTGTAATGTGTACTCTCACAGTTCAATAATTACCGAAATATTTTTTTATTTTTAAAAATTTTTTCTTACGTAATAATGGTTGAATAAAAGAATAGAATCATGGACACTCGCTTTATTCGTGACTTCTTTTGGAAACCATATTTGAATTGCTATAATAATAATTCTAAGAATTTCTTTGATTTCTTTTTTTGTTTATTGGAAGGTTCGAATATGATGGAAATATATAATAATTCCGTTACGTTGCAAAAATTTTTGCTTTTGTGATTGTGTAACTTTGGTATTGTAAGTTACCATTTCCGAAAGGCAGAAAACCTCTGAAGATTTTTACGTACTCAGATAGTCTCCTCACGTTATTAAGCACAGAATTCTTCATGGTAATCGCATCATATTTTCTAGAAAATTCTACTAACTCCTCGAATAATCGTCTTAATTCTGTTTCATGCGATCTGATTTCAGAAATTTCATACGAATTTTGTTCTTGTATTTTAAAATACTTTCTGTGTATTGGATAGTAGAGGTGAACATCTGGAGGAAAAGTCCACACCTCGGAATATGAACAGGATAAAGATTACTCAGTATACCAGTTTGTTAAATAAAATTGTTAATCTATGCGAAATGTTTCAAAACATCCCATTTTAAGTAGTGTTTGTAATATGTATCTTGAACAGCAAAAATTTCGAGCTTCTCAAACAAGTTAAAATTGCGAGTGAAATCTTATTTACTTCATAACGCAATGTTAATTTACGAAAACTCGCTTCATAACGAAAACTCGCAATGTTAATTTGTTAGTTTAAATGACTAAGTTTAGATATTTTTTTCCAACTTTTCCCTACTTTTGATGGAATAACGAAAGTCCATCGTACGTTGAGTCGATTATTCTCTTGAGATGGTCGTGGTAATATGGTTATACGCGTTTCGTCTGTACTACATTTAGTATCGTATTGAACACAACGATATTTTATGAAGAAACAGGTGCAATACACATTATTTGTGAGACGGCGAGTAGAAACAACGCTGTACAGGTTTCATGGAACAATACCAGAAAAGAATGGATCATTGAGTAAAGTGGATATCACCTGAAACTTTTGACGTGTAGGTGATGTTATTTTTTCATTTAATTCGTCTCTTTCAAAAATCCTCTTTCGTACAAATTTATTGCTGGGGATTTAGTTCTCTTTTCTCAATTCTCTCATTTTTTGATGTCTGGTATTATAATTATGATTTATGTTTTTGAAACATTTCCTCTGAGAAACAATTTCATTTTGATTAAAAGTATCAAAATCAATAGACTTACACTTCCAAAAATACAATTGAAGGTAATTGATATCCCCTCCTGATTGTATAGTGCATCTTTACCGAAAACTGAAAAATGAGTGACTTGATTGAAAAATGATGGATAAATTGTAGTTTTGAAAACTATCCCTTATTGCATGAAAACCGAAGCTATCAAATAAGTTTAAATCCGTCTAGAAAAGGAAATGTTATGAAGTATTTTCAAACACAAAGAACGAGACGGCAGAACTCAATGATATGATTTTCGAAATATCATTCAGAAATGGAATGAAACCTATTGTGTAATTTTTTATCAAAAGAAAAGTGCATTGTACAAGTTAAAAAAATTAACATGAATTTTGAAGTTCCAGGACACTACAAGCACATACTTTCGAGCGCAGATGAATCATTAACAATGCGCGCGCAGGGATTGATAAACGAAATGAGCAGAATTTCCGGTCGCCTTCTATTCGAATGAATTTTCCTCCTTTTCGTTTAATTTCAGTGTACTATAGACAGAAATTAAACACGAGAAATGCAAGCAAAATCAAGCAAAATTATCACACTTCAGGATATTAGGGAGAGCTAGTCTCACGTATACAGTCTTGTCATTTGCAATTCTGTGAGGGTGGGTTTTCAGATGTGGGTGATTTTTTGATATCAGCTTCCAGGGTAGAGATAATTTTTAATACATGAGACTAGCTTTCCCTGACATCTTTGATATTTGTGCCTGCAATTTCTCGAAATTTGCATCTCTCTTCACTCTATGGGAGTATTAACGTGAAAGGAGTTTCAATGAAGGAGTGTCTTAATAAAACATGGAAGCTTTCTCACCCCATATTTCACTCTGATACACTTTAAAACATAGGTGTTATGAAGTGATGAATTTTCTGCGCTGCTAATTTTGAAGCACTGTGTATTTTGATAACTTATCAAATTGTTACATACTGTTGTAAAATAATTTTCTTATGAGTTGTTTGTGCGTGGACAAGTTTTAAGTTTTTTTTACGAGGAAAGGGGGAAATCTTCAAAAGACCATTCCATGGTGTGTGAGATTTGTACCCTCTAAGTATCCCTACTCCATACAGCTATTTAATCTCATGGGTATGTAATTGGTAGGCATTACAGTAAGGCTAAGCAACGGCTAAATCCAGGCAAAAATATAAAATTTCAATTTAAACGACATGTAAATCATGCTTTGTTCACTCAAACATCCATAAATTTTTGATTACGCTGGTAGTATATTCTAAAACACCATTCCAATTTCATTTTTCTTTAGCGTGTTTGGCATTTAATTTAGCATACTTTACATGATTTACACCGGTATTATTGTTTTGTGTATTTGCAGATCGCCTCAATCAGATCTTGACATATTTTATTGGAACTTCGAAATTGTTTTAAAACATATTACACTTAAATCTACTAAATCTATCGTTATATGTGGTGATTTCAACATCGATTTACTGAGTACACCAGACTCTGCACATTCACCGATTAATCGATTCAAAAATCTTACCGACTCCTTCAAACTTATTACTACGATAAACGACCCCACTCGCCTCTCCACTTCATCTCAAACATTTCTAGATCAGATTATCGTCAACAATGGAATCTCGTATTTCTCTGAAGTGTTTATCGCCGGATACAGCGATCACCTTGCTCAAGTATTGACTAATAAAGATAAACTAAAATACGACAGGCGGGTACTAAAATCGGACAACCGGACGAAAGCCATGTGGAATATTGTTAAAAATTACACGTCAACTTCTGAAAATCGCGAAGAAAATGTTTCTTTACTAAACGACGGCAAAATCGTATCAAATCCACTTGACTTCGCAAATTTGTTCAATTCTTACTTCTAAGAAGTAGGTAAAATAACGAACTCATTATCTCCAAATCAATGACCTCCAATTATATCCACCCACGTATCCAAATCTATATTCACTTCCGAAACTAACGCCAGTGAAGTCGTGAGGATCATCAGCTCATTAAAAACAAATTTTCAACAGTCATAGATGATGTACCCGAATTTATTGTTAAATTTTCGTTCCACGTCATATTAAATCCTCTTATAAATATTTTTAATAGTTCTTTATCGGAAGTGGTGTTTCCTAACATATTTAAGTGAGCTAAAGTGAAACCTTTACACAAGAAAGAAAACAAACTTAATATTAGAAATTATCGACCAATATCTCTACAATCCACTTTCTCAAAAATCCTAAAAAAAATTGTTGTATAAGCGTCTTCTTGATTTTTTATCAAAAAATGACATTCTCTCTGACGATTAACACGGTTTTCGGAAATCCTTTTCCACTACAAGCGCCATATTTTCTTTCTTAAACGATGTTACCAGATCTCTTGACCGTGGAGAAAATCCTCAGGGTGTTTTTCTTGATTTATCCAAAGCATTCGATGCCATCGATCACGAAATTCTCCTTTCCAAATTGCATTCTTTAGGCATTTGTGGACTTCCACATCAATGGCTAACTTCTTATTTAAAAGATAGATATCAACAGGTAGAAATATCCTATACTAAAAATAAAATACTTCAGCGTTGTCTTTCAGAAACAAAGCCACTTACTTGCGGAGTACCCCAAGGTTCAATTCTCGGCCCTATACTGTTTTTATTGTATGTGAACGACATGTCATCCTCCTCATCAGATTGCAAATTGGTTCTTTTTGCTGATGACACTAATTTACTATGTAAACACGCCAATGCTCAAAAAGTTTTGTCTAACCTTTCGACTTGGTTCCATGCAAATCGTTTCATTGTAAACACTGACAAAACAGTCTCTATGTCATTTCACAATTGTATCACAAAATATTTACCCCAGATTTCTCTTTCTTTAACCGGAACACAACTAAATACTGTCACGAAGACAAAATTCTTAGGTCTCCATATTGAAGATAATCTCAAATGGAATTATCACGTTGACAATCTTAATTCCCAATTAAGCAGACTGGGTTACGCATTCCGTATCTTAGTTAACGTAGTTAGTCCACATATTTCCCGTTGCATATATTTTGCAAACGTTTACTCCCATTTACGTTACGGCATTATCTTCTGGGACAATTCCGGTCAGAGCATTCGAACTTTCAGAGTTCAGNAGAGGATAGTTCGGATAATTTGTAAATCTCACCCCCGAAACTCTTGTAAACCTTTATTCAAGGAATTAAATATCTTAACACTTCCCTGCATTTATATTTATGAAACGGTCGTGTTTGTTAAGACCGAATTACTGAAGCACCACCCTTGCTTCATACAAAACAGTCTCGTTCACGAACACAATACTCGCAATAATATTCGTCCTAGAGTGTCAACCACTCTTTGCCAAAAAGGACCATATCATTCGGGAATCGTTCTATATAATTCCCTGCCTAAAAATATAAAAGATATTATGAAATTGAATCTCCTCAAATCCGTGGTTAAAAGCAACCTCCTGCACCAGTGCTTCTACAATGTAAAAGAATTTATTGATTTTAATAAAAATTAAATCCGTCTTGTACTTTATTACGCTATTGCTCTAGTACTTTTTAAATAACTTAAAACAATTTCAAAAACTATTTTATTGCAAGATTGTGTTGTGTGTTATGATTCATATTAATTTAGTTTCATGTGTACTCAACTTTGGCACGGTTATGTACATTAATTCTGTTGCCCGTGTTTTTTTTCTCCGGTTTTTCTTCGGGTAGAGGCGGATTTCTTATACAGGTTCTTTAGGCTTTTGTCTAGGGGCGTGTTTATTGAAACAAGAAATTATGAATTTAGTGTTATTTCAATTCTTATGATTTGTAAACACTATACTATAGTTCGTTAATAATTCGTACATGTAAAATAAAATTTTTGTGTTAAATTACAAACATGTTGATATTCTATTATTATTATTATTATAACGTAGCTAACTTTTAATCATTTCTAGGAATTTTTGATGAAATTTTTCAATCCGCCTCCGCATTAGGGCCCTTGATCGGAATTGATGGAATGGTCCCTTGCTTGCTTCCGGAGAGTAAATTAGTTTATTGTCCTCCACATGGTCATACGCAGTCTGTACTGCTTTTTTGACAATATTTTTCTTTCATGGATGTCTGAATTTGGAAATGTTTCTCTTTCCACTTGTAAATGAAAAAAGTGTAGTGAAATAATACATGCTCTGCATCATGCGTTATTTGTCATATGTACCACTTTCTCCACATTTACCTGAAAAAATTTCTTGTTTGTGGATCATCTGCACGTCTGCGTTATCAGCCACACAGGTTACCACATTGAGCTCGTGCTCCCCAGAGTCGGAACTAGGGTCGGCTACTCTAAAACATTGTCAAACAAAGCGCGAGAATTTTGTTTCCGCGGTTAGGGTGACCCATTCGCGGGAGGAGATTCACCCGCTGTGAAAAATCATTAAGTTCTCTTTCATAATTATGTCTTTTAAGTTCCTCCAAATCCAAACAGTATAAATTAGTATAAATATTTCTAGTAACTAAATGTTCTTACAAAATGTTAATAGCTAAATGTTTCACTATTAAGTTATGTACTTGAAAACAATGTTCTTTACAACCTTTATATAATTTTGCTTCTACGATTCGGCCACTTAGATTACACGTTCAACGCCCCCCAGGGGATTTACATATAGTAAGAATGTGATTGGCAAACACGGGGCCCCGAGCTGAGTCTGGCATTACTTCCACTTACTTGTGCCAGACTGCTTCCTTTCTCTTTTCTGACCTCCCTTGGTCACCTCTTGTTCTTTTCGATCCCGACGCTATTAGGGCTAGGGTATCTTTCAATTTCCTCATTTTTGCCCCCTCCCCTTCATATTTTTTCCTACCTCTCATTCTTTGTCGCCCCTCATATTTGTCCCCCTTCATTTTTTGTCACCCTCTCATTTTTTGTCCTCAATGTTGTATGTTTTGATATATGTTTTGGTATGTTGTAATTCAGGAGGGTTTTTAGTGGGTATTTTTAGTGAGTCATTCGGCGAGTCCCACACGCGGGGAGAGTCATGTTGGCTCTCCCTAGTGCGTAATTGCATTTTCCCTACCTGTACAAGTTTTTACGGCTCCAATGACCTTTGATGTCGAC
>NNCF01127836.1:414097-455943 GCA_002313205.1 Laupala kohalensis | reverse complement strand
TTTTTTTGCTCTTGTAATTTATCAATATTAATCGGACTTGGCATTTTAATTGCAATGATGCTTAAGAAGAATCCTTTGAAATTTTACATTATTTCATCGATTACTTGTTCCGATTTCCAAACCACACTCATTCCAAACAATTCATTTTTAATAATATAGATGCTGAATTACTGAATTGTAAATGAGGATGAGATGCTGTATACAGTGAAGTATAACGTGGTGCATCGCGCGAAAGCGAATGCTACCTATCAGTTTGTGGTTTCGTAAATAACAAGACACTGGCGTTTGAACATATTTGACCAATAAATAAGTAAATACTATCACTAAAAATTATAAAAAAGTGAAATAGTGTTTTAAAACAAGCATTTATTTAAAACGTACTGAATCAAATTAAAAACTATATTCAGTAAAATTAAAAATCAAAAAATTATAACAAAAAAGTCCGTACCTTGGTCACTCATCATAGCTGCAAGCACTTAGAACGTTCATAAATGTACAAATTTTTAAAATATAAAATATACATTTTAAAGGCTTGAGGCGACAAGTAAGTACTAATATTATAAGTCTAGTAATCTGGGAGATTTAGATGGTAAGTATTGCAGGAGAGATATTTTTTCGTATCCGAATACTTTTTGAGGTGCTGAACACGATTTAGAGGTTTACCAACAAAAATTTTGAAGGGGGAACCCCTTTATTGACTAAAGAAGAGAAAAATTACGACTTTTGCGCAGTTTTTTCAAAACAACATATTTTTGGCAAAAATACAGAAACGTTGATGATATATTAAAAAACAAGAATAAATTTCTTAAAAAGTGGTTTTATTTAATTTTTTCCCAGAGGTGCGGGTGGTTTAAAAAATGAGCGAGAAAATCATCTCATTATGGTCGCTTCATCGCAGTATCTCAGTGCCGTGATGACCTACAGACCTAGTGAACAATAAGTTACTGGCGAGGGTATTTTTTTGTTATTGTAATTAAAGTGTGTTCAACCATTATAAAATTGTAGTAGTTTTCTAAATTTACGTTGCACCAAAAAATGTAAACACTGATTATCATGTTAAAGTGTTTTATGTGTGTGTCGAGATAGTTAAAGGTTCTAGCCTTAGTAGTTCAGTAAAAATATGTATTTCACCTTGCAAAAGGTCGTGTAGTTCCAAATTTTTGTATGCTGTTTGTGCTAGGACCCCAACTTAAAATTCAAGTTTTCGACTTTAGCGCGCCACTGCGTGCCATCTAACGCGGAAAAAAGGAACAAAATTTTCACCGCCATCGTTGATTTATGGAAATAACTCCCTAACTATGCATTTCTCAGAAAATATCACACTTTTCTTTCTTGTACTAAAGTAAATTTCTTAAAGAATGGTTACTAAATGAGTTTTGTAGATGAAATAGTTATTGGGATACACAGTTTAAGAAAATAAACATTTTTTCAAAAAATTGTAAAATTTGTCAATTTACAGCAAACATTGCTAAATTATTATTAAACGACAAATCCTTATACCAAATTTGCGAGGGACATATTTAAAGTATACTAAATTTCCTACAAAATCAGCATAATTTCATGTTCATAGTACGATTAGGCAACGAGATATAACCACATGTGTTTTCAGACTTTGCTTACAGATTGCACAGACTTGATTGTGTATTATATAGAGTTAATGGGTATTTCTCTTGTATTATTTTGTCATGTTAATTGATACTATAATTATGTCAAGGATCATTGTAATTTTATGACGCAATAATAATAATAATAATAATAATAATAATATACAAGTACTTTTACGCGCAATGCTGTAGAATAAGTAATATTGTGTATGTATTCAAGATGTTTCGGAAGGAAAATTTGGCAGCGTGAGGGAGATAACCAGCCTCTTTTTGATATTTTACAATCCATACTTTAAAATATTTGAAAGAAAAGTCCAGGCACTACAATAGCGTGGCGAATATACTGAAATATTTCTCTTAATTTTTACCAAAGACTACGGTTATTTTAAATATTGTGATAACTTTCGGTCAGGTGAAAATGGCGACGAACCGGGAATCGAACCTGGGACACCTGCTTTGACCGCAAGGGTGTTAACCACTACACCAGCCGTAGGAGGTAGGAGTTGGGTGGTAGGCTATTGTTAGTGGATGGGCCACTTAGCTGGGTTTACCAACAACTTGGCCCACGTTGAGGGGTTAGTAGGAGTTGTTAGTAATCATAAGCGTTATTGATATCAGGAGGTGGTGGATAGAGGAAGAAGGGTTTTCCTTTACAGCTATACAAACAGCTATACAAACTGGGACATTCATGTTAAAAGCTACAAATTTTTTCATGCCCCACCGGGAATTGAACCAGGGATTACTTGGTGATGAGCTAAAAAGCTACCATCTGAGCCACGGAGGGACTAAGTCCGATATGATTCGCAACTGACGCTTTATAAAAACGTAATCCAATTCGATAATAACTCATAAATAGACTCTTTCATCATACTTTATATTATTTACTATCGAGCTTATTTAGAAAAAAATGTACTTACAATTGTTAATGTAAGTAACAGGATAAGCTTAGCAGTCAATTCATATATTACAGGAATGTTTCAAGGTCACCCACGCTAGTTTGAGTATATAAGAACACGAGCTGAGTACTCGCGGCTATGCTCACGTGAATATTGTAATATCTTTGCAACTTTATTCTTTCTCACATTTCTATTCATATCCAGGAAGACTATTATCCATTATTGACGGTTTGATAGTATTGGTGTGTATCCTGAATGTCTCATTATCACTGATGTAATTAAGAAAAAGATTTTTCAGGAACATCAACTGAGAGATATGTATAACTCATGTGTAAATAGATATGTTTAAATATGGTAGTTGAACCTCATAGGTGCTGAACTGACACTTATCAATCATTTTTTGTTTCACGCTCTACCCAACTTCCACCTCTAGGGGTGTCGTGCACGTCTTATGGTGGCAACGGTTGCATCGCGGCATCACCAGTATGATTGTTCATATCAAAACCCCCGAGAATCATGGAATCGACCCTAAAATCTGTCGTTTCACACTATATTTAGATCTCGCCCCATTTCCAGCTTTAAGGGTACTGTGCCCTAATGAGATCTGAACTTGATCGTGGCATTGGTATTATTATTATACATCTCAGACACTTTGACAAATCGGTTCTTTTCAATTATATTTTACTTCATTTCCATTCCACCCTTACTTTACGGGAGAAAAGAGATTCTTTTTATTTGTGGGGGTTCTATGGGTCCAAAATTTGGACTTAAACGGTGTCAGCGATGCCAAATAATTTGGATACGTTAAGGGTGTCATTTTCAATAATTTTTACATGGCATCCCCTACCTTAGGGGTAAGTATAGCGTCAAGTCCGCACCATTTTCACACGACTGATTTTCAGCACGAATATTTTCATGTTTGAATAAAGCATGTAGAATTGTTGACATATACTACTTGGAAATATTTTCAACAGTGTACAGAAATTTGGTCTCTTGAAAAATAAGTACATACGTTCTAATAATGAAACGAATGTTAGTTAATGCCAGTGATACGACTCAATATAACCATGAAACATCACTAAACAACTTTTTTTCACCCAGTACATAATAATAAAAAACATACCAATTAACAAAGAAAGCAGAAAAATTAACAAGTATTTCATTAAACTTCTACGTTAACATAAATACCGATTTAATATCTTCAGCTATAAAAAAATGGGACTTTCATACAATCTTCCAACCCTCAGTTTACTCCCTTGGGGATGGATTTTCGTAAAATCCTTTTTTAGCGGTCATTTTCGATAATTTATTCGAGTCACGCTTTGGTGGTGTCGTGCTTCCTCATGAGGTCTGGATGGTTACATAATTTCATGGGAAGTACATTTCTTGACGGTGTACCCTGCATCGTGGGTAGCGTGCACCGTTAAGAATGCACTCCTCTGCTCCAGAAGCGAACTCCTCTGCTACAGAAGCTTCTAACTTGCTTTACAACGTCTATACCAATGACCAGCCAAGAGGGACGGTAAATTTCTCATACGCAGACGACCGCGCTATCACTGTCCAAGCTGATTATTTTGAAAGCAATCAAAGAGAACAATCGAAGAGAAGCACTCGAGCGCGCTAAAGGATCTCTCTAAGTACTATGAAGAGAATCAACTTCAAGCAAATCCCTCAAAGACCCAAGTATGCGCTTTTCGTATGAAGGACATATTCCTCCCAAAAACTACATGTTGATTGGGAAGGCACACAGTTGCAGCACTGCTCAACACCAAAATATTTTGGAGTGACTCTGGATCGAACCCTCACATTGCCAGATCATAAAATAAAAAGTTGCTGCCCGAAACCACATAATAAGAAAACTGACTGATACAACATGGGGTGCACAGGCGTCAATACTTAAGACAAGTAGTTTAGCCTTGTGCTACTCTGTCACCGAATATGCATGCCCGGTGTGATACAAAAATTCTGCCTGCAGTACTGTGGGGTGGATTGAGTAGCTTCACAGTGCTGTTGCCGGTCCCAAGCCCGGGTAAAAGAGGAGGTTTGGGTGTTGGGCCTGCTCTCCATCACCTTTAAAAAATGTTAAATGCAAAACGCCCCCACAATAAAACTCGGAAAAATAAGCAAACAAGACGACTGAAGCTACGGAAATGGAAAATGAATATCGGATCATGGAACGTTAAAACGCTGCTCCTAGCAGGAAAAATCCAAGAATTATGTGACCAAACTGATAAGACACAAATGGAGATAGTGGTAGTGCATGGAATAAACTTGGATGTATGAAAAAGGAAAACTTTGTATTTTATTATAGCGGCCCAGATGAAAGAACAGGTCAAGCCGGTACAGGGTTCCTCTTGAAAAAAATCAGTTATGAGACATATCATTGGTTTCACTCCAATAAATGACAGAGTTTGCAGGTTAAGGGTGAAAGGTAAATATAATAATATAACATTAATTAATATATATGCACCTACAAATGAGCAGGACGATGAAAACAAGGAAATATTTTATGAGGCCTTACAAAACATAATAGATGCAGTACCAAAAACTGATACGTTGATTTTACTTGGTGATTTTAATGCACAACTTGTGAAGGAAACAGTGTACCGTAGTATAACTGGTGAACATACACTGCACGAAAGCACAAGTGAGAATGGCGAATTCCTATGTGCCTTTGCCATGTTAAATGTCATGAAAATTATGAGCACACAGTTTAGACATAAAATGATTCATAAAGGAACGTGAATATCACCAGATCAAAAAGTAACAAATCAAATACACCATGTTGTAATTAACCAAAATAAGAAAGAGCTGATAGAAGATGTAAGGTCTCTAAGAGGTCCAAATGTAGATTCAGATGACTTTCTAATTAAAGTAATATTACAACAGAAATTGCCAAAAGTGTATAAAATTAAAGAGGAGAAAATCTTAAAATGGAATATATCAAATATGCATGATCCTAAAATACAGAAGGAATATAGAAATAAATTAGCAAACACCTTGAAAAATCGACAAGGATGTGAAGAAATCAATGAGAATTGGGAAGATTTAAGGAATAAAATAACTGAAACTGCCACAGAAACAATTGGTAAATGTACAAAAAGGGAGAAGAATGAATCGTGGGGCGAAGATTGCCTTGTTATCAAAGAAAAGAATGATGCAAGGAAAAAAATGATATCTGTTAATACTAGAGCAAACCGTGAAACATATCAAAGTTTAAGGAAAATTAATAAAGTATGTAGGTTAAAGAAAAAGGACTGGATACTGTGCAAAATGAAAGCAGTAGAAGAAATTACAGAAGGAATGAAACTAAGAAATTCTTTAAAGAAGCTGGAAAATTTGTAAATGAACAATTTATCGATCCAGCATTGTGTAAAGATGCAGATCGTGAACTGTTAATAGAAAAGACACAAGTGCTGGAAAGATGGAAATGCTTTTTTCAAACAATTTTAAATCCAACATCTAGAACAACTTTAAGTATTAACAGAAACAATGAAATAACCCAAGAACAAGAAGAAGATGCATTTGTACAATGAAATCTGCCATATTATTAATAATCTAAAAAGCCATAAAGTCTGCGGAATTGACAACATCCCTGCGGAATTGATTAAATGTGAAGGAAGAAATTTAAGGAAAGAAATACATAAACTTGTGCTTAAAATTTGGAATAGTCAACAACTACCATCTCAATGAAAAGAACGAATAATATGTCAAATTTTTCAGAAAGGAGATATATATGAATGCAGCAACTATAGACCAAACTATATATCACTTTACTTAATGTAACCTATATAAAATTTGCTGTATTATTGAACAAAAGATTAATTGATGTAGTTGAAAAACTCTTTTCAGACTATCAAATGGGATTCCGCTAAAAGAGCTGGTCTGTTGTTGATCTGCCTTCTCTGAAGCCCCACTGATATTCTTCAATACTTTTCTCTGCATAAGGACACAACCTTCTCTTAAGGATAGATGTGTAGATTTTGTATGCATTACTGAGCAATGCAATACCTCTATAATTCTTACAGATTAATTTGTCACCAGACTTTTTATATATAGGGTATATCACACTTTTGTTCCACTCTTTTGGCAACTTTTCATTTGTCCATATGGAAACAATTAAATTATGAATTTCCTTCACCATTTTGACAGAGTAGTTTTTTATAAGCTCTGAGGGTGTGGCATCATATCCTGGTGACTTCCTGTTATTTAATCCTTTAATAGCTAGTTGGACCTCCTCCAATGTGGGTACCGGTGTTTCCCCATCATTATCATTTGCTGTTATTCTTCCCATTGCTTTTTGGATCTGTATGTTATCATATCCTTGATTAGGAGATCTTCAAAGTACCCTGCCCATGTTTTCGAGACGTTTTCCTTGCCGCAGCACAAGTTTGCGTCTTTATCTTTTACAATTTTTGATCGGGCCTGAAATCCTTCTCTAAAAAATCGAACTTCCTTGTATGAACCTGTGATTTTTGCTTCCTTGAGATTACACTCTATCCTTTCCATTCTCTCCCTTAACCAAGTTCGTTTCTTTCTTCTGCAGAGTTTACTAACTTCTCTATTCCTTTCGTCAAATTCCTGCTTCTTTGTTCTGGTTGGTCTAATCAGAAAATTGTTGTACGCCTTTTTCCTTTCTTGAACGGCTGCTCTATCTATAATAATCTATAATAAACAAACCCGATAGTAGGAAGAGTTTCCTCCATTGACTTTGACCTAACCGAGTCAGTACATCAGACCAGGCTAAAAATTTGACGATTATGTAATTACCATCTTCGAGACTGGATATTCCTATCTGAGGACCTTTCACCCGCGCATGAAGAGAACTGGCCGACCTGGAAATCCATAAACAGACTTCGAACGGGGTTCGCCAAATCGAGATTGAATTGGAAGAACTTCCCTTGCAAAACTTCAGCGTGTGAAACTGGAACGGAGCAAAGCACTACCCACCTTCTTGAGAGCCGACTTGCCCTAGCGGTGTGCAGTGTGCAGGACTTGATGGAAGCGACTGAAAATGCCCGTGACGTGGCCAGATTCTGGTCTAAACATGTGTGAACATTGCATATATATGGGTGTTGTTCCTCTCTTATGTTTTTAAATGCGTCAGATACTTCCGTCACAATTGTAATGCGATGTAATGTAATTGGAAGTACAATTATTCATCTCAGAATACACACACACACACAAGACTCAGCCCTAATATCCATCTTTTTTCCTTTTATTTGTACGTCACGCCCTCCCCACCCTCAACTCTAAGGATACCGTGCCCCTGTGTGATCTGAACTTGAACCTAACGGCATTGGGAGATTAATTAAACATATCATTAACCCTAAAACTGTGGATTCGAGGCATTTTTATATACTTCACAATTAGTTCTCGATTATTTTTACACATAAACCATTTCAACTATAATCTTAACTCTAATATCAGTCTTTTCCGTTTATTTTTACATTTCGTACTCTTCTCACCCCGACACAAAGTGAATATATCATCTCATAGGGGGTGATCGTGGATTAGAGTGGCATTGAGTGTGACTCTGCTCCTCTGCGTCTTAAGAATGAGGTATTGAAAATCAAATGAGTCGTTTTTTTTGTTATTTATCCGTTCACCGTTCCCACCCCTACCAGGGATGCTAGGGTTATATTACCTCCTATGGACTGATTGTGATGTTAGCGAAATGGAGTAAGTATGAATTCCTGACCAGAAGTTGCTCACGAGAACATAGAAAAACTTGTAGGCGATACGTGTTGTATGGTCTCTAGCTACCCTGCGAGCTCACAGCTCTTTCGTCACCCCGACTAGTGCCCTTTTTGCCCGCTAGATTGCGTCTGCCGCTAGTCAGTCGATCGGAGCACCTGTCACCTTTTTTCCCAGCCGTCCTGGGCTGAAGTGAATAATAAAATTATATTATCTTTTTCGCGCGCAAGCTGAACCTCGCCGATTCCCGACCACGTCGACTGTGTATACCTACCATGGAGAATCGATATGCCAGATTCGCTCTCACCTATCTGATACCTGAGCTCCTGCTCAAGTTAACAGCATTTCTTTAACAGTGAACTCAAATAGCATCGGGGACATCCTTATTCATCTCAACGGCACCGAAAAATACGGTTTCGAATCTAATATCGGATTTTTCCTTTATTTTCACATGTCAACGTCTTCCCACCCCCTCCCTTCAAGTGCCAGGGATGTATTACACCCTCATTGCTAGTTGTCATTAAGTCAGTCAGTTGAAATTGTTTAAGGCACTGCAGTGTTATGGTGGGACATGAAATATTCCCATCCCTATTTTTGTAACATCCGTTCTTGACGGATGTCTACACCCTATGAAAACCCTACCTGCCGAATTTGAAGTTTGTGGCCTTCGTAGTTCCTGAGATTTCGTGATTAGTCAGTCAGTCAATCAGTTAGTGAGTGGTGTTTCGCTTTTATGTTTAGATTGAGACAATAGAAAGAAAGTATTTTTTTGGCTTGTGTATTTCGAAACTGGGGTTTAATTTTCCTCTCTTCTATATTTATAAGAGGTACTGTGATACCTCTTTTATTGAGTTTCGGTGACTTTAGTTATCGTCGATTTTAACCGCAAAAAATTTCACTTATTTCGGCATAATCACTTGATATTGTCACGGGGCTGACATTACGCAAAGGTTTATAATATTACTCAAAGCTGACATTACGCATAATTTTATTAAAATTTCCAGGGCGGATCTTTAAATCGATAGTTTAAATAGTTTGTGTCATTTTAATCGTGACTCGCCAGACGGATTCCATGGCGTCAGCCGCGAGAGATAAGAACCTCTTCTTGTTTGTCCCGTCTTTGTGGTGAGGTTCCCAGAGAACCTATTTTACTCTGCGGTCAAGCCCAAGATGACACACGATCGTATGACTCGCCACGCCACTGCACTCTGTCACCCCCCTCCATGTGACATTCCTCCCTCTTTCTTCCTAATTGCATTTAAATGCATAAGACAACGCCTTACCATCTCCACAAATTATCGTAGAGCCGTGTGCAACGACTCCCTTCCCAATGACTTCTCCTACCATGAAGAGCTCCTCAATACATTCAAATATCCACATGGAATTCCCCACCCCTACCAGGGCAGTTTCCAGGGTACGTGGCGCTTTCGGGAAGTTATAAACCAATTCCCCCGCACACCCCTCGCGGTTACTTAAACTGGTGACCGCTCATCCGAGCGCCTTCCCTTCTCTTCTTCTTCTTGATCATCATCTCTTCTATGGGGAACTCGCTGGAGACGATGTGACGTGCCCGAGACTGGGTGTGTCGGCGACGGGACGCAAGAAGCGTCCTGCGCGGCTTCACGGGGCGCAGCCGACAACAGTTTTGATGACGGTCTGTATTGAAGATAATTGGAAGCATATGGAACATTCTAAATGGACCTTGACGTCCTTACGAGTCTTTAGAACATGTTAATGCAATATATTGATCTCTCGCTCCAATAAGGGCATTTAACATAACTATGTAATCACTTGCTTATGGGAGCATCATTATAACTTTTTAATTATAAGCTCTCTTCGAGCTTATGTGCAAATTCAATTATTAAACCTTTGTTGTAGTTTATATGTGTCAATGTTTTATTAACCAAACGCCAAAAACCTGAATAGAGAATTACTCTAACTATTGCCAAGCGAGTATTCTAATTATTTCCTCTGGGGTCTATCCTCTCCCGACGTTGGGACAAAGACAACGCTAAATATATACATAGCAACGACCAACGCGACATTGTATATTATTGTTGTATCGCTATGTAACAACGCGACAATATTGCTTGATTATTTTGCGAAAACAACTTTTGCATGTTCTTTAATGGTAAAATATTACTATAATTGTATGGTAACGTACCCCATATTTCGCAAAACTTATAAGGCGGCAGAATTAATGGATTTTCATTGATTGACTTGAAAGTAATTGCCTCGTTACGTCGCTTTCGAATTTCGTCGATTGTTTTCGAACGGGTTGTTGATGAAAATCGAGAGATAACTGTATACATGTGTGTTTTTTTTTCATTTCAATCATGAATTATTTGTTTCAATATTTTGATTTGGAGAAACGTATATAATAAACGTGTATAGTATTTTTCTTCTTCTAAAATGCATTTTTGACTCTAGTGATATGACTCTTTTACCCCGTCGATATTTATGACAGGAACTAGAAAGAAACTACCTTATTGCTTCATATCATAATAATACTTCTTGGATCTTCATTAATTTCTTCTCAAATATATTACGTGCGTCACTCGTTCAACAATCTGGTGACGTTGCATTGTTAATACTGTCCATTTCATTTATTGACAGATTTCGCATTTCTTTGCTCCATAGGAAGTTTAGAAATGAAAAATGGTGTATTAATGCAGGTACGCTTCAACACATGCCTATTCTGAAGGATGAAAATAACCCGAAAGATGATTTCAAAAAACTTATTCGTAACTTCGCAATTGGTGTGCTATAAGGAACTGAAAGAAAGATTCTGTATCATCTTGTACTTATAGTGTTTTAACGGTAAAATTAATATAACCCTGGAACAAATAAGCTAAATGAGTTGATATAAACGAGATTATTCCACGGATTTTCTTTCAAGACTGTCGTGCATAACTCTATCAGAATTTTGCTGATATTCTGGGTACGATTTTTAAATTAGAAATATAACTACCGTTAACTTAGAAAGAAACCTGTAATTTAAGAAAGCGATAAATTGTTTCTTTATCTGTGTGTGAGTAATAACTATTTCTATTCGTATGGTGTAAATTCCGAGGAAGAATGGAAGACCAACTATACCGAGAATTCAGTTCTCCGTCGGGAGCTTTGTTTCGCGAATCTGCCTTGAGCGCTGACGAGGGGTTGGGGAGGGGGGAGTTACAACCCGCGCGCGTGCTTCCGTGTTTTAATTCTCGCCTCGTCCGCAGCGCCACCATCGTCCCGCCCTTCCTCTCTTCTCCGCGGCGTCCCTCGTCGTCCTCCGCACTGCACCACGGTATATACGGCGGCGGCGGCGGCAGCGGCCCCGCGAGGAAAATCGAGTCTAAAGTGAGGAGCCATTTTGACTGACAGATCCTGCCATGTTCAGACGGAAAGGCCTTCGCTTGCATACAAATGGCCTACTTTTGGAACGCGAAGGGTCTCGACGCCCTTGCCGCCCTCGGTTCGCTCGCGCGCGTCGCGCTCTCCCTCGCAGTCGTCTCCGTCGCGCTCACTCGTCCACTGTCGCGCCCTCTCTCTCCCCAACAAAGTGATACGAACTGTCGAGGCACACGCCGTTGGGCGGGCGATATTTATTGTTATAAAGGCGGGGCAGAGGAGGAGCCGCGAGTGAAGGCTGTTGGGGCGGGGGGAGGTGGAGACGCGGACGAGCGAACGGAGAGGAGGAAAGGGAAGCTACTTTGCTGAAACTCCTGCTCGATGAGACGAGGGGGATGGGGTGGGGTGAGATGGTTAGCGCGCGCGGGATACGAGAGGGAAGGAGGAGCACCATTGCTACACGGCTGCTGCAGCTTCCATTGCTGTATGCAGATAAGCCACATTAATTGGGCAGAAGGATGGCGCGCGCGGCGGGGAAGGCGTGAGATGGCACGAGGATGGGGGAGGGGAAGGGAGAAGAAGATACGGTGGCAGCGGTGGCGGCGTACGCTCTGCCCTTCCAGCAACGTCCCTCTCGGCCCTCTATCTCCGTCCCCGCCCTTCCGCACCCCCTCAGTTTTCCTCCAACTTTCGATGTTAGGAAGAGCTATATCTAGGTCTGGCGCGTGAAGCGGTGTAAATTCTGCTCGTTCCTCTATCCGCTATCACGTTATATCGAGCATTTCGCTAATTTACTGCCTGTATAATTACGGGGTTAACCATGCGCACACTCCGTCGCTTAGCCCCCCTCCCCCTCGAAGAGTAACGTGACTCGGGCGGAAAGCTCCCTCTACCGGTCGCTCTCTCCTTCCCCGCAGCGCCCATGCTTGGCGATGGGTTTTGACGGGATCGCTCCCATTTGTAACCCCTCCGCCGCCGACGCTCGTCCCCGGCCCCCGCGGTGAAGTTCTCTTGCCACGTCGCTCGCGTCGGAGGCCGCGGGCGCCCACTTCCTTCGCGGAATCTTCACTGCGCGAAATCGGACACGAAAACGGTGCCTGCGTCGAGATTTCTCTCAAAGACTTACTTACTATCTTCGCTAATGTGTGATGATGATTTTCTTATTTTCAACTTATGATTTGGAACGTCATTATTTTGGAGAGGCAACTTATGATTTGGAGAGGCACTGATAATGACATAAAACGATGCTAAACAATTAATCGTGTTTCTATTTTCTACTAGTGCAACTAAAGCATTAACGTGCAACTCAGGTCCATAGAAGAATGACGTAAGCTTTATTTACTGTAGATTACATCATCATCCAAACATAGTAGACTTTATCATATCATATGCATCTCTCTTATGATCAAATTATTCGAAAATTGTTCTATCAGTCCAGTAGAACCCAACCGCATTTCTCTTGCGTACCCTTCCAAAACTAACATCCCCTACCAACAACCTTCAATATTACTACTGCTCTCTTCATCCTTTGGTCTAAGTAGCACCTTCCGATTGAAATAACATGAAATGTAGTACGATGAACAGAACCCATAAATGTACGTATTATGCACGTTATACTCAACACTTGGATAGTGCCTAAGTTTCGATGAAAGATGTTTTGTAATTTTTCATCATTCTTTACGTTATTTTTCCACTTAGCGACTCAACCTCTAAATTTTATTGCTTTTTGTGGCAGACGTGTTGGCTACACAGACTTGGCTTTCGTTTTTCAGGATTGATTTCGTTTTGATAAATACATTATTATAATTATTATTATTATTATTAAATGAACTACCGTAATGGCGTGATTACGTATACGCTGAATTTATGAACACAAGTAGCTAATCTCATTAATATTCGTACTATAACCATCAATAGAAAGTTTATGTAATAGGGTAATTATAAACTAATATTTAATTTTCAATAATTAATATATTCCTTAATATTTTAAAGCCAATGATGCGGTAGGAAGCATTTAACTGGGAATTCTCGTAATATGTTTATTCTCTTTATTTGAAGTGAATTAAGAAGGATTCCTGAATGACATACTCCTTTTTGGCAAAAATATGATCTAATATACCAAAATACAATGCTTCCGTCGTGAAAAGAGTGCAATCAATCTTTCCTGTTTTCTTTCTATACCGTACGTTCACCTTCCACCTCCTTTATCATCTCAAATCTTCGCTCTTTCAACATCTTTTGAAAGAAAGAAAAGTCTCAATAAATCGAATGGGAGAGTGAGGGGGATGTGGAACATGGGATATTTTGATTTTGACCAAAAACTGCATCGGCATTTCGCTTCACATTAGCATAATGAGAACTAAATTGTTCGAATGGGTGACTGAGGACAGAAGGGGTGAGAGCAAGGGGTTAATGCCCCTCGTCGATAATTTTTTCAAGTAGTTTACAAGACACTGGTCAAGCCATTATATTTTCAAAAAAACTTACCAACAACAGAACATCTAAATATATCCAGTTGCATTTTCTAATTATAGAGTATTATAAAATTATTTTTAATTTTACATTACTTGTTTCATTTTTTATTGAACTAACTGTTTACAAGGCTCATTTTCACAATGCAATGATGAAAGTGGTAGTTGTTAACTCTGCTATTGTGCATATACTTTACCAAATTTACTTTTCTTATTTTTATGAAGTGCGGTACTTTTTTTCCTTGCGTATTCTTAATTTAAAAATTTGAAATTTTTTTCGTGGTATCTCCAGACATCTCGCTACCTTCGGGGATGGGAGAGACTATATTATCCCGAAATATCTCCCCCTCGAAAACGTACTCTGGAGCATCCCTTGGTCGTCCCGGAGTCGTGGCTCAAATTTTGTTAATGTCTTTCACATGTTTAATTCTTCCGATAAAATCGTTATGCATTATGGAATATGCATTAGGATAATGTTATAAACCATCCTGGATGGTGTGCCTTGGTGATCAATCAAAGTTGCAATTTGGACACAAGAGTCATGTTCGACAAAATGCCAATTGATACTTAGAACGTTCATTGTCATTTTTGAAATGGTAAAACCTGTAATAAGTCAGTGTCTTAGGTAGAGCGTCATTATTAATGCTTTCTTCGATCTTCATTGTATTTCTGCGGCTGTTTTACCGAGTTTAAAACACAAGTTACATGCATGATCTCATCGCAAAATCGCAACCAGTAACAGACCCAAAAATGAGAAACTGTTTACCAACAACTAAAGCATCCACTTAAAATGATACCGCTAGGCATACTGACTCACAAAAAATGTTCATCAGTCCACCTTGCGATGTTGCAGTAAACTTCATTAACGCGTGAGATCAATTTTCGGAAACTTTTAGGAAGCATTTCTTATTCCATTGAAACATTATCTTAAATTTTGTATATGTAAACTTCTTTGACAACACTACATGTTCATCCTACTCTGTGCATGATGTTCCACCACAACATTCACTCATCATCATTCATACCTCATTTCATTTGCACATCAACTCTCATCACCATGGCTTCTTAAATCCAAAGCGCCAGAGCGCGCGGAGTAAACGGTGATGGAACACTGCCTTGAGTAGTCTCCCCATCGATATACCGAACGAATACATACATACATTTATATACATGTGCATGATAGAGGGATGTGTGTTTTACCACTGACTTAATACGTTTCTTTCCACCCCGAGATGACTTTTGAAACTATCAATGGATTTTGATGATTATTGATATAGGATGAGATCGGTTTCNTGATGATTATTGATATAGGATGAGATGTGTATCTGACTTAGAACAAAATGAAAATATTGTCAAGAGTAGATTAGGATGCGCCCACCGCCCAAATTATTTTTTTTACCTTTAGCAAAGACGCAAGATTAAATTCTATTTGTATCAATGGGATTGTAAGTACCGTACCTGGAGTTGGTAAGCATTAACCGTCACATCATGTGTCTCCTATGGAACAATTACTAATTGTATCGTTACAAAATATGTGTAGTTCACGTAAATTATAGTTCTAGTCCCTGTAGTCAGGGTGTACAATAAAATATAACACATTTAAACCGAGAGTTAGAATTATTTTAAGATCTTCACAATGAATATTATTAAGAGTATGTGTTACACAACAAATTGAGATATTGATTATTCGTTATATTAGAGAACTGATTGCGGAGAAATGCATCAGAATTCTAGTGAAAAAGTAACAAATTGGTTACAATAATCTTGATCCTGTTGGCTGAATTTTATTTCTTCTTCTTCTATAGTGATAATGAAAATAATAATAATAATAATAATAATAATAGTAGTAGTAATAGTAACGTATTTGTGGCTCCCCACTGTTGATACCTCTTTCGGCAGAACTAGGTTTCCCACATTGTCACTAGTTTCTTAGTTTTCCTAACTCCGTTCCAAAGAGCGATAAAGTAAGTCTGTTCTAGACTTACGATTTAAGGCTTACATCTCTAATTTTTATCGTTTCAATGCATCTTTTAAATGTCTCTCTAGCCATTCCACAAAGGAAAAAAAATCTGTTTTTTATTGAGATGTTCAAATTCAGAAATCATTACCAACACGAAGTCAGATAACAAACTCCTCGCGTCTTCGTCTTCCCAATTTGAAAACTCCACCCTTGAGCACATTAGAAGGTCGACTAAGATGGACATTTCAGATCTTCCAACAAACTTACAAATTACAGGCTATTCCGGAGACGAATATTTTTCTCCAGAAGATACGCAGTATGGGTATTTTTACAGTTCCAGCATTAAATATCGCTTCCTTAAAGACGAGACCATCCATCGAATGGAGAAAGGGATTCGCCGATAATGACGAAACATGCCCTTCGGATCAAAACACGGAGAGTTTTATGGCGCCGTTTTCCGTGGGACGTCGGGGGTGTAGGAATCAGCGGGGGGGGGCAGTGGGGATGTCGGAGACGGGGAGGCGGCGACGGCGAACTGCTGACGTATCTCTGGCTACCGGAAGCGGTCCCGGGCATGTCGCCGGATCGCTTTATGTCAAACGGAAAGCATCCCTCACCGTCTTTGAAATTCGAGAAGGTAAGGGAGCTGAGACTTATACCGAGCTCGCTTTCTCTTCCTTTGGCTATTGGGTGCGACGCGGACTGGAGGAAAGTAAGGATCCTCAATCCAGAACTTGGCAAGCGATCAAATGAAATGTTACAGGAAGCGAATTCTGGGACGGACTGAAGTCCTTAAGGCGCGGTGACCGAGCGGAGGGGTAGGGGATGGACCTGTGGGAAGAGGTGGGTAACTAATGGGGAAGAGGAATCGAACAAGATCTCGCGCGGGGGCGTGAGTCGGTCGGCGACGGAGAACGGGTCTTGAACGCGACGAAAACAAAGCGCGATACTCCTCTACTGGCTCCTGTTCCGCTCGCCAGAGCCGTCTCAGCAAAGCGCGGTGAAATATCCTGGCTGGAAGAATGGCCAATTAATTCCTACTGTTACAGAGTGGAATTGCCTATAAGTCGTCGCTGAAGAAAGAATTCTTAATCCGGGCCGCAGTTTTATTATACTTTTAGAACAAACACAATAAAGAATTTACTTCAATGTTCTCGCCGCGCCTCTGCAGGCTTCTCCCCAAAAAAGTAAACATTTCATTCAAATGAAGTTGCCACATTAGTGTGGTGGCCTCGTGGAGTTGGATAGAACGAAGGAGGCCGTGGGGGCGGTGGCGATGGTGGCGCTGTGAGGGCGAAGCGGGCGGGACGCAGACTACGTAGAGAGCTATTAAAGAGATATACGTGGCCGAGAGCGTTCTTTTCTGGCGTTGTACTGCGATCCGCGAGAGCCTAGGACGCGACGGCGAAGGGTGAGGGGTGACGAAGTGCGTGTGAGGGGATGGGCGAGGGTTCTGCGGCGAAGTGACGGCGAAGTCAATGGATGTGGGAGCCAGCTTCATTGTCAGACACGGAGAATTGATCCGAGAAGCTACACCGCTGGAACAACACAGACGCCAAAGCAACTGCATAAGGATTCAGGGGAGCAAACGGAAAGAGAATATATCATCCCCCTCTCCATAAAATAATTAGAATATAGTCTTGAAATGTCCTTTTGGTATCTTTTAGTTTGTTATATTTAATATTTGTAATATTTCTCTATGAACATTGCATATTAATATTCTCATATTCCCATCTTCTGGTTTTATTATCAAGATAATATAAACGTAGAATTTTAAAAAAACCCTGATATAAAATGATTTCTTGACCATCATTTTCTGTGTTTTAGATGATAATGTATCTCTGGACAGATGGACAATAGTGTGTACTCGTCAAATCAATGCACACTCAGATGGAAATAAGTAGAATCTTATTTGTTATAGAGATAATAACAGAAATGCAAAACTAGTTTAAAAATCTGTATATAAACACTCCTGTCACAATGTTCGTTTATTTCCTGAGCAACTACAATTCTTTGGCAAAGTAGCATACACAATGCCACGAGTGCGTGTTGCGTGCTTACATATTTTGATGTTTACGTATAAACGACTATAAAGATAATTACAAATTAAACGATTCTGCAGCTAGAGTTTAAGAGAACTATTGAGTGACTCAATTTTATACGGAAATCAGACTTACGTAAATTGTCAGTATTTTGAATCAAACAAACTTGCATATGCCAGTATTTACCTAATAACGTTTTTCCAAAAGGAAATTTATTTACCTAATTTTATGGGGATGTATGCCATAATTTTTTCTTTGGGGTGCAGAAATGTTGAATCCACTACTCCCTAAGTGAGGTGCAAATTGAGATGAATAGAGATGGAGTAGGAAGACGAAGATTCTCTTAATCAAAGTAACATATAAATCGCGAGAGGTCTAACAAACAATTGGATGAGAAGAAGAAAATTAAGATACCAATATTGCCTCCAGAAAATGAAAATTCATTAAATGAAACGTCTAAGAAAAAGTGTAAATGACGAGGAAATAATTGTTTAGAATATGAAGAGAGTGTACGAGATTCTGTATCTAAATCGCCAGCGATATTAATAAAAAAGCATTTTATATTTATATATGAACTTTATTTTGCTGCATGCATGAGAAATTAGTCGACGATGTGACCTTTGAGATGTAGGACATCTCTAGAAGATCACCACCCTAGTTTCGCATGTCGAGTAAGGTATTGGAGTTTTCATGACGCGTAGTCTTCGTGAAAAGCGAAGGTAAGACGGAGCTCAAGACATGTTCTGGAGCATTAATATCGTATATTTTTTAATTATTCTGAATACAATTACAAAATTACAATTACAAATTACAAAATATATTAGCTTTCTTTATATCTAAAAATAATAAAGTAGTACTACACTGATTATACTCTATTTAAATTTTCTGTCCTAAAAAGATACTCATGATTGAGGGTCATATTCAATGCCTTCTCTGCTTTAGTGCAGTATTTACTTATAATATTGTTTAAAATATTTTTTTATTTCTTACAAAATATTACAGGATAGAAATAATGACTTAATTATTAAAATCAATGAAGAATTATTAGAAATTTTATATAATTTTGAGATGAATTGAGTATGAGCAAATTTAATCGATAAATAACAAATTGCAACCTTTTACAGACGATAAGTACATAGTTGTTATTTATTTATAATTTTATGTACAATGGATGTTAATCATATAATTAGGAAATTTAATTGTTTTTTAAGAAAGTGATATCTCCTCTACTATTTTTTTCTTAACGCGCTATTTATATGAATTGATTAATACCTAAGGAAGCTCTGAAATGTTATTTTCCCCAATCCTCAAACCTTTCCCGTTATTTAAATGCTCTTTGTGAAAATCGACTTTCAACCCCACCAATCACAGAAGAATAATTTATTAAACGCTCAAGATTTTCCTCATAATAGTGGAACTAATTCCAATAATCTTTTTTTCTTTTCACTTGGGGCACCTGGCTCCCATGTTCTCAGCAATGTGCACTCTCATAAGTTAACTTCCTCGTGTGAGTTATGTGCACCATTGTCCCAGGGCGCGTCGGTACTTCTATAGTAGAATTAAAGCAAGATTGTGCCTACCAAGGAGGATGCGGCGCAGCGAGGATGTCTACCCAATCAGAAGCAAACATTGTCTTCTACAACCGGGACTGACAGATTTCTCTCTTTCTCTCTACACGTACAGTGTAAGACAATACTGCTGGGCGTGAGAAAAGAGATCGATCTCAAATTCCTGCGAAACGATTTCCATACTAAAACATCGGCCGTGGAGTTCCCTTACGCTGCAAAACACTAAGACCTGGAGTGCGCAATAATATACTTCTGTGCTGACATTTCTTCCTGTGACAGCGAATTCACCGGTGAATGATGCTAGTGATTCTTGTTGTGTAAAAGATGTGGATGAAGCAATGACAGAGACAGACAGACAGACCATGTGACAACGTCGCTCTCAGCCGTAACTCCTCCCAGCCGATATTCCTGTCCCTTTTTAATTCTGAATTAACTATGGTCACCATTATTACCACTGCCACTGGATACGAGAACGGTTTCGCATTTCGTTTTACTGGCTGGAGCAAGCACACACCCACATTTGAAAAATTATGAGTCGGCTAATTATCAATACTAGTTTATTGATGGTGTTTATATATTTTATAAGATGAACACAACCTTTAATTTAGAAGAATCATCATTGTAGAAACGTTTGCAGACAATAAATTTAGACCAATATTTATTTAGGTTCGAAATTGCTAAATGTCTCTAAGCAAAAACACACAAAAATATTTTCCCTTTATTCCTTAGTTTGAGAAAACTTGCCGTTACCTTTTCTTCACTTTAAACGAAATGAAAACAGAATATATATGACTGTAATCCCAAGTGATATAATGTTTTGTGTCATGTATCATGAAAAAATTAAAATCTCCCTAGGCATGTTATTATAGACTACACTTCAATCAAAAATTAAAATCTCCCTAGACATGTTATTACAAACGTGCAAAATCAAATTACCGATGAGAAAACTACAAAACATTTCTTGCGTAACGGATGCGTATCAACATGAGAACTCGTTCCGGTCTCCGCACTCTTCTTTTTTTAATATTATTCTGCGATCGAAAATAAAATAATATTATAAACAGTGCCATCATTAAATCTTAAGAAATTCTTGCGAGTCTAATTTGAAATGAACAATCTTTTATCGCCTTAATTTTTGCACTACACTACTAAATTTTTGCCGAAATGCAAACGACTCATGAACTTAATGATCCGCCAAGATGTAAGGTCCATGAAGTATCATCTCTGCAATACATTGTCTTGGTCAGCAGTCGCCATCATGTGGTCCGGGGACAATTGGTGATCTGCGAGAAAAGTTCAGAAGTCCGCAGAAAAATTTGCACCTTAATTTAAGTTTTTTCTATCCTGTCGAAGAAACTGGTCTACTAAGACATAATTAGTAGATTGATAAATTTATTCGAATCATATTTGAGAAATAGGTAAAAAACAGTACAAATGAAAAACATTTTTGTGATAAAATTGATGTCCAATCAGATGTTGAACAAGATCCATATCTTGGAAAGGATATACATACCAACCGCTTAAGATTTTGTTACATCAATTGATTAAATGTGTGGGATTAAATAATTGTATACAATTTTATTATAATTAAAAATAATTTTAGTTTTGTTTAATTAAATAAGACCATTTCATATTAAAAATTAAATTTCTTTGGTCTTTATTTGACTAACGTATTCGTTTTAAAAAGTCACTGTGGTCTGCGGAATTTAAAGTGATATTTTCAATGGTCTGTGAGGTTCAAATGGTGGCTGCTAGTCTAGAGAGTGGCTGCTAGTCTAACCTGCCGCAGAGGTGAGAAGACAAAAAAAAATAATTACCTCCCTCAAACGCACGAGCTGGTGTTTTCTTCTGAATTTTGGTTNCCCGACTGTATGATTTTTCTGGTGCCGGACTATTAGGAAAAAGTAAGTGGTAGAAATTGTCTCGAATTAGTATCGCGCTCGGCCAATATCCCCTAATTGATGCGCAACTACGTCATCTATTCAGGTTGACTATTCAAACCTGAGTCAAGCAAACTGGTCTCTTAAAACGAATCAAGGAATTAGAACCTTTTTGTTAATGGATTCGAGACCATCTGCAAATTTCATAAAATAAAATGTGTAATAAAATATATATTATATTCGAATATTTAATGAAGAATTTTAATTTTTACTATTTTTCGTAACTCTCTACTTTTTAGCGTATTTAGTATAAAAGCGATAGAATCTCCACAGAAAGAAGGCCGAATCTTGAAAGTTTCTAATCATAGAGCAAGTTATAAATTACCCGCATTAAAGGTAATTTCATCATCAATAACTTCAACTAATAAATATTGTTTTCTATTCACGATATTTTACGAAAAAATAGGGAAAAATAGATTTTTTACCTTTTCATCCCCTATCAATTTTTTAAAAAGAGTTTTCACTTCGTTGTTTCTTTAACTACGGCAATTTTGAACTAATAATCAAAGTTTTAAATATAACCATGCTTCTTGAATTGTTAAAATTTTTCCTGTGGTGACAGGTCTATTCTGTAGTAATTCATACGTAAGTTAACCATTTAATAAATACGTTTATTTCACTAAAGTTCTGAATTTAGAACTAGTTTATCAACTATACGTTTGTAATCCTGACTAAGAAATATGGCGAAAAGGAAAGAGAAGAAAACCACGTGTTGTCGTGTTCTCTGTCGGTAAATCTTGCGAGTCTCGGTGCTAAATGGCATTGCTAGGACATTTGACAGCACTGTGGCGAAAGTGCGTGGTTTAGTTTATTCTTTGAATCTCCACTCACCATCTCTCTCCCACTGGACTGTAGTCTCTTAAAGTTCCAGTATTTCAATGAATAGTGAAATATCCTCAGTTATTTTTTATGCTATATTTATGTTATTCTTGACAGTAAATCGTCGGATCGGCCTAATACGTACGCGTAACGTGATTTCTTATTAGTTGATAGAATATTTGTATCTTTTGAGAAATTTTTGTACCGCCGAGTAATCTCTCTGTGTTGAAACAGTTCCTGAGTCAAGTATTAACTATGCACATTAACCGTGATTTTTTAAAACCAATATCATTCAGAAAAAATCGTTTGCAAATTAATTTATTCTGTGTTTCTTTGGGGTCAACTTTGATTATCAGTTCTGTCTTATACATGAAAGTTTAATTCCAGATTTCATTATTCAATAAATTTCGTTAATAGTAAAACAAATATAAAATTACATATTACCACCACGTTTCGCACTCTAGATCCTACTTACGTCAGATGCATTTTCGCCCAACTATAAAATTCTATTCGCATTACAAAGGTAAGTTATTAGGTGAATAACAATTATGACAATTTACAGTTTGGTTACTCTTGAAAATGATGAATGGATGAATGGTACTACGGATTTTGTTTTTATTTGTAACTGTTACTGTTTTTTTCACTTCTTATATGTTTTGGTTTCTCTGATTCGTATCGATGCAGATTCAACTTCCGTTTAGGAGACACTTAAATGTGAATTCAGATGTATGTTTACCTAAAAGTTCCTGAAATTTAATTTACGTGAAATAATCAAAATCAATATAGATCCATATACAATATTAATGAAATTTGAAATTAATTTTTTAATGTGATGTTTATTGTATATAATAATAATTATTAATGTACTGTAAATTATCTATTGCCTCGAAACGTAAAATGCTTATAAACTTGTTGATATTAAATTTGAGAAAGGAATCCAACCGAAGTACTTTTGTCATCCGCTGTTTTGAGTAATGATTGTTATCAGAAGTCAACAAAATCCCCTGCCTTTTGTCGTAATTGAAAACAATCATTGGAACCGACAATCGCTCCTCAAAGGTCAAACAAAAGCTTACCTGCGCCTCAACCGCACCCTCTCCCGTACGGCGGCGTCGCTCTGTAGGCGAGAGCTGCCTGCCTGCGTCGGCGTCGACGGAGGGGTATTTGTCAGAGCGTCGCCACGCCAGCGACTCGCCTAATAGCTCTCTCAGTTTACATAACCTCCGCGCCCCGCTCCTGCGGCTGGTATCAACGGCGTGTATTCACCGTAGCAGTCAGTCAATCCGTCGCAAATCCCGCCTCCCTCTCTCGCCCTCACTCCCGCCCCCGCCGGCGGTCGCACAGAGTGCGCTCTCTCGCACAACTCCGCCTCTCGAATGCTTTATATGCGGATATCTACTTTACGAGCCACCTGTTGCATGTAGCCCCGCCGCCGACGCCACCGCCGCTTCAACAAGCTCGCCGCCGCCGTTGCTGCAGCCCGTTGCCGCTCCCCCGTCTCCACAGCGTTTCATTCCGTCTCCCGCTCTCGTCCCGCCCTCGACGTCGACAGGGATGGAGCAGCGGTGACGGCGGAGGTGTCGCTTCCCAACCCCAAAGCGGAGCTGCGCCGCTCGTGAAGGGACGAAAGGGATTTTTTTTCTCCCTCTCCCCATCCTACAGCCTCGGCGTTTTTTCCCCCACTTTGGAGCGAGCGCGCGCGGAAATTGAGTGCAATGTCATCGTGGGAAACTTTGTCTACTGGCGTCGCGCGGCAGGCGCATCCGGAAAGAAAGAGTGGCTGGGAGGGTGAGAGCGGGAGCTGGAAGCGAAATAATGCACGACTGCGTGAGATGTGACGGGTGCATGCGGTCGAGGAATGCGTTGTCGTCAGGGTGGGACGAAGGATGAGGAACAGATTTCAATATGGTTTGGCTGAACTAAGTGTGAAGGGATATTTTCATACACTTCGTAAAGAAATTTGTGCATTAAACAGAGTTCCTGTTCTTTCATTCCTTTTTTTAATTTGTGTAATACTATTTGAAATAACCCATCGGGACCCATATCACTATTTGTTCGCAAGAACTGCAAAAATTCACATCTCTCTCCAACTCACTATTTTAAAATGGAAATTTCGAAATTTACTTTCGTGGTAAAAATACGACATCCTCATCATCTCAAAATTTCGAGATCCCATTTCGATGTTAATAATAATTTTCTTCTTATTTTGAACGTCGTGTGCAATATCCTCGAGACGTTGGGAAATTACTTATCGAGAAGTGGAAAATTAGCAAAGTCTACATTATTGAATATTAGGACTTTAGTTCTTGGTATAGTTAAATTTGTTTTTCGGATGTTTTGTTTGAAATTTATATTATCTCAATTCCTATGACTGAATTTCGCGGCTAATATCCTCTTTAATTTAATTAACTATTTCTTTTTCTTTAATAGAATAAGTTTTATTTTAAAGTAACGAATTGAGAAAAAGCTACGTCTTTTACAATATGTCATAGAAAAATTTCATTGCTTTGCCTTACATACGTAGATAAAAGTTAAAAAATTTGCCCTTTACTCAACTAATTCAAGAAATCATCTTTCTTATATTGTAGTTTATTGAGTTAAAAACAAGTACATCAAATCATCACTCTTTCGAAGAAAGAGAGGTCTCGTAATTACGGAGCTCTACTCCCCGTTAACCGCGTGGACACACCTTAGGGCCTGTTGTGAGGCAGTTTGATTTTTGACTACTTAAAACTTATATATTGATTCCTAACCAATGGCGGATCTAGACCGTAGTCAAGGATGGGATAACAGGGGTAGGTTCTGGAGCGAATTTCTCTTTGAAAATCATGATTTTACGACACAAATGTTATAATTTTTTTCTTTTAAATACAATACAGCAACTCAACAAATAGATATAAACAATTAACAATATTAAATATTAACAAAATTTATTGATTGTTTAAGGAGGCAAAGTATGCCTTTATCTATTGAGAGGTTAGGTTCAAAAGGGAGGGGGGGCTAAGGGGGCTAAAGATCAGCCACTGTTCGTAAAACCTTACACGTCATTGAAACTCACACGTCATTTCTCTTAACAACGATAAAATGCGCTCCAGGAGATTATTGAATAACTATTGTAAAAGGGGAATTATAGGTATGTTTGGTGAAAAAACGGGATAAAAGTCAAAGGGAAAAAGACCTTAAAATGCTTTCTCATCTAGAGGCACAATTTCACAAGATAGTATCTTTCCAAAAAGCTTTAATTGACCCTACGAGTAAAGGTGCACACCTAAAAATCCTATCCTAGCCATCATTAGTCGCAAAGTAAGAATGAAGTTAGATGTAAGAATGTAAGGAAGAATTTAAATGTAACAATTTATTTGTCTCATAGTTTGTATTTCGCTTCATCTTCTAATGCATTATACAATAGTTATTCTTGGACTGTTAAGCATAGTTTTCCGAGATAAATGATGAAATATTTTTAATGTAATGTGCGAAAAGGAATTTTTGTGTGATGATTTTGCCAATAAAGAGTTCGAAACATTTAATGTTTCACTAAAATCAATAGTATCGCTTCACTGTGATATTATATTAAAATAATATTTAATATTTGGGTATTAATTAGCATAGTGAGCCATATAAATGTCAATTAATTAAATTTCGATTGTGTTAATACCCAGATATCCACGGGAAAAAGACTTTTATCTGGAAATATATCAAATTAATTTAAAATAGTAAATGAAATACCATTACATCATTGATACTAATGATTGTGGATTATTCTCAAAATACAAGTGACTGAAGTGTGTTTGATTTACAAATTTTCCAGTATTTCTAAAATACATATAAACTTTGGTGTATTGTACATAAGACATTGAAAGAATTCTACGAAGATGAATAATATGTGTCATTGGATTGAATTTTTAACCTAAGAAACAAAATCTGCCCTAAGAATGAGTAATAAAGGTACAGAACATGTAATACTTTTCAATGTATTACATTTAAGACATTACTCCTGAAACACCTTCGTAATGCAACCGGCAAATTTCATTCTTGTCACGCAGATCCTTGACAAGAACTAGAAACTTTGGATTATTAAACGTATACGAAAAGTTAGTTATAAGTAGTGATTTAAATATTTTTATTTATTGTACGTAATCGTTTTAACACATCATTTACGTTTACATTTTTATTTGTAAAGGTTGGTAAAAGTATTTTATCGTACAAATATGTATGACTGTACTTTACGCAATTAATTCATTTTTTGTTGACGTATAGCAGCAACATTTTAAAATTTCTATATTTCCTCAATCCTTCTGCAAATTACAATCAATAGTATTAATTTGGAAAGCATTCTATTGGTAAGTGCACACAAATTACTTCTATCTATTGATTTAGTAAAACTTATTCCTGTATTTGTATAAGAATACTACTATCGTGTTTGAAATTCAAACATTAAGCATAAGTGTGCATACACAATGATTTAAAATTATCACAGAAAATGAAAAGAGTAAACAATACCTCATTTAATTAAAAATTCAAAACCCCAAGCATTTGATAGAATGGAAACCGAAAATAATTTCTGTTCAACTCTTGAAAAAGAATAATCTGCATACAAACAAATGTCAATTCAGGAGGCAAAAATCTAACAAACGCTACAAAAGCTTTCCTTTGTCTTTTCTGACGTCTTGCTGTGCCTGCGAGAGATAATTTTAAAGAATCTAAATGTAGATGTTGTTTTCTTAAAAATTTCATTCTCTCTGCAAAAACTCGTAATGCCAAGATGGAACTGTTATTGCGCCCCCTCTCCGTATATCCCAGAGGACTTCACCCGCAGTCTTCTTCCTTCCCTGTTTTCTGTTGATTCGAGTTCACCTGCTTCTGACACCTTTTCGTCCCGTAACAGTCTATCCTTCTCTATCCCCTTCGTAATTTCTTCCTTTGTCCCCCTGCTTTCAGTGTTTTCATCTCGACGTCTTCCTTCCCCGCCTCTATCAATCTCATCCCTTCCCTTTCTACACCCTCTGTTCCTCCTCGACCAAAAGAACGGCGACGTCACTCCAGTGAAACAGCGACGCAGCGGCGAGAGCTGCATCGCGCGTCCACTTGGAAGCGCCACCGTCAATCTTTGCGCGTAATTAAGGTCAATTACTCCCATTGGGACGAGGATCTGATTAAAAGAACAGTTTGGCCTCTACTCGCCGCCGCCGGGCGCCGCGTCGCTGCCTGCAATATGAATGTGAGTGGGATATATTCGCGTCTGGAAACTCTTTCTCAACATCTCCTGGCTGGAAGTCGTTTGCAGCGGAGAGGTGAGTCGGAAATAGCGCACGGGCGCCTCGTGGGTCGCCCAGAAGGCGGGGGAAGGGAGCTGCGACGGGTCGGAAGCGACTGTGGTGGCGACGACGCGGTGGGGGGGGGCAGTTGTGGTAGTGGATGAAGGGGGGGTTGAGATGAGGATTGAGGGGGTGGAGCAGGAGCTCTCTCCAAAGTGTTAGGACTATATACAAAAGTGTGCTAATAAAACGCAATGTTCCTTGTTTCAATGGTTCACTAGAAAGCGTTGAATTTTCTGTAACGTAACGTAACGGCTTTCATTTGCCTCTTGCTCGCGTTGGAATATAGATGCAATACGCAGCGGCGGGAAGGAGAGGTTGGGTCAAAGGTGTTGCTGCGTATCGTAAAGTAAACAGAGCTTCAACGCTCTTCATAAGCCGGCATCCCTGCTTGCTCTCGATGCAAACCAGTTCAACTTATTCCTCCCTTCCTCGTCGTGCTACTTCGCTCGTCCTCCTTTTGTTTCCTCATCTTAGGTCTGATTGCCGGTTAATTTCCTTTCCCACTATTGATATGTTCAAATATTAAAAAAATATTATTGATAATTATGTTTTAAATTATCTTAAATATCGCCTTTTCCTTTGCTTTATGACTCTTAATTTATCCAAAGTTATATATTTTCTTTATTGTTTTGTTATATCTAGTTTCCTCCCAATCGTGTTTTTTTGTGTGTCCTCATTTGCAGTGTTTATAACATTTTGTTTCGTTTTCTTTGCAAAGATATTTGTACTTGGTTATGACATATTTGAATTGACGAGATAACACACTTTCCTTTATATTCTGCATTAGTGTGTCGTATTATTTCTGTATCCCTCGTACTGCTCCTCTCCTCTTGTTTCTTAAGTAGCTCTGTCCGCTTCGCTAAATCCCTCTCTCTCTCTCTCTCTCTCTCTCGTGACCTCGCCCGTCCCTTCGTATGGAGACGCCGAATTCAAGCCAAGCTTGAATTGGAAGGTGAACAGTTAAACTGCGAAAACAAGGTGGTCGAAAGCCGAGGACAGTGTAAAATGCATAAGGCCTCATGTAACTGGCCGTCCTTGCGCTGATAACACGCACCAGGGAAGAAGGTTCGGGGAGGAGTGAGGTTCGGGATAAATATTTCTGAAAGCGCTCCCGGGGTCGCGGCGCGCTACTCTAATGTGGCGCGTTTTCCCTTTATTCTTGACTTCAATTAACCACCGCTGGGGTGCGGGGAGTGGGGCGGCCACCGAGTATCGCAGGGGCATTCACGTCGAGGCCCGCGGCTGGCCACCACGCTGACCTCCACCTGGGGCGATAGCGTTATGTCTGAAACCCAGTGTTGTGTGCGGACTGCGGGTAATGCCGTCCGGAAGAAGGGAAGGCAAGAGATTGCCTCGACTCGCACAAGGGTGCTTTTCACGGGTTCAGTCTATGAAGTGAGTGCGATCATAGATTTGACAAATATACTACATTAGGGTTGTTCTTAAAAATCATTTTTTAAAATTTGGACGGGGTATCCTCCCATTTAAAATAAGATTTCTCTAAAAACTTCAGATTTTAAAAATATATTTTAGGGGTCGCTACGAAGTATTAAAATTTCAAAATGGTCGAACTTTTCAATGGAGACTGTTTTCTAAAGTTCAATAGACACAAAAACTCAAAATCTAGGAAAAGATGCAAAAGTTTGATTTTTCAAATTACAGGTTTTCAGAATTTATCGTTTTAAAACGCTTGATAAATTGTATAAAACACCCTCATACAATTCTTATATATCATTATATTTTCACTAATGTTTTCTTTATTACAGAATTTATTATGTATCCTTTATTTTAGTTTTATGATTTATTTATAAATCTATTCGGTTGAGGAAAATGCAGAGAATGTTCCGGATAATCGTCATGATTTCGCGGTTTGAGTTTCATATTTTGTATAAGAATTAATATTTTCAGAAAATATACGACCAAACGCATAATGTCGCGTTGTCAAAAGAAGAGCTCCATCTGAAAGTGGTAGCTCTCTCCGAAAGCGTTAAGAATTCATTGAAGTTGAAAAAAATCTTGCAAGTATTTAATCAAAGAGAAGCAACAAAAATTTCTTCATTTTTCTCGCTTTTCATTTATGTCAGTGTCGAATAGCTATTAACATTGTTTGTAACTTACATTTTTATTTATAGTGCTGCAAATATCTTCCAAACTAAAAATATAACTTCATGTGTTAGAGGTATATTACAGATTTTGTGGTTCAGAGGATAAAACGTCTCGATTCCTTGGCCTCATATCATGAAGAAAATGGTGAATACATTTAATTATGGTATTCGAAGATAATTTGATAAAATGCATTGTCAGTAAATAGAAAATTAGTTCAGTTTCTATCAAACTTTCATGACTTCATTCGATTTTCAAAAGATTCTGTATTATAATTAGAATAAAGCTGAATAAAATAATTGAAGAAAAAAACCCTGAAATGAAACCTGAAAGATAGCAACTCATAGTTGGCATCATTGTTTTTTGATGTTCGAGATGCCAACTATAACGATGAAAGCACACTCCTTAGTTATTGGTTGATGAATAAAATTATTGCTCACATCACTAGTATGAATTATTTAAAAAAATAATAATAAAATCTAACACGAGGACTAATGAGGACATAATAAATAAAAAACTCTTAGCTGATCAGTTAATATTTAACGTAATCAATATAATGCCGTTCACATATACGGGTAAACCGAAATAATGGGAATATTACTTGTATCTGGTTACGTAGGATAGTTAAAATAATTATAAAAGTTCTTGATTAGTAACATAAAATACGAGGTTTTGTGTTTTCCCAGTTCAAATATTCATAACAAAACCTAATTTTCGTTAAATTTACCATCTATTGTTATCTTCAAACATACCAATGCCATACATAAGCGTATTATTCAACTTGAAAAATCAAGAAAGTTATCATCAAATTTATTAACACTATCCAGTTCCTGCATTGTAGAACAGAGGATATTGCTATCTTCAGTGAATTAACACTCATTTGGACAACATTATACAACGTTTCTAATTGCACATATCGCTTGAGTATTATACCTTTGCATTATCAAACTTACTTATTTAACTAGAATGACCATCTAAAGCTACATTGTCAAAGTTTCGATTCGACAGGTAATTTTCGTTTCAATAGGCTGCGTTTGTGGTTAGAGAAAAGAGATATCTTAATGAGAATTGGTACTTATAAATAATAGATGTTATCTCTCCCTTTGTTCATATTAGTTCAGATGGTAATGCAGTTCAAACTTTACATTTACTGGACATTTTGATAACTCAGTGTTATCTCTTAATAGCAAATATATGCGTTATAGGTATTATTACGTACTATCTGTTACGTGTAATAAATATAAAACGAAGGTTGAACGTATGTTAGAGTTTTATTAAGATCTTCACGAATTGGGTGAATAAAACCAGTTTTGGAAGTTTTACAGTAATGAACAATGAACCTACGGTTCAAAAAGAAAACACGTATATAGTATATGTACTTGTGTGTACATTAATTAATTGTACAGTTTAAAAGAGAGAATTAAGAGGTATTTCACTGATTAATACAATGAGACTTTTAATATTATTTTTTTCCCTTTTAGCAAATATTGCTTGGAATGTTAAATTCTTTTTATGAGAAACTGTATACTTTTTTTAAGGAACAACTCATTATATATTAAATTATTTTTTACTAAAATAAAAAAAGACCGCGTTGCTTAATAGTACCTGCGAGGTCATGGCAGATTTTTGTCACGGTCAATTTCCCATCTGGCTCCCAGGATTACTCCGCTTTAGATTGGGAACGATGACTATCCCGGGGTCAAAGCGGCCGGCGGTTAGTGCCATGTACTTTCAGAATAGGTCGATGTACTTTTACCTAAAAAATCTTCTTGGAAAATGAGATGTTTTTATTTCAATACATCACTCTCTTTCTAAGTGTATTGAAGGAAAAAAAATAATGAAAGGGTAGAATAAAATATATGTTTTGAAAAAAAGTATATAAATGGTTTACTGTACCGGGAAATCGATTGAGGTTCACTCAAGATTCAACATCATTGACGTACATCATCGTGTATAAAGCTCACATCCCCTCTAATTTGTTTATATAAAGTGCTCAGTATTTTTTATAATATAAGTATCGAGAAATTTTTCTACATATTTTTTATTATTTTTCTTTTATTATATGCGTACAAGTATCGAGAATAAATTGTAATACTTCAAAGAATTAATAAATAAAGTTTGTACTACGGAAAACAAATCATTTTTGTTATAATTCTTTTTCTTTTGATTATTGTACGTTGTCGTAAGCTCTTTTTTAATATTCACTTCTTTCTTTGTTAAAGAATGATTTCTCCTAAATTAAATTGTCTTATTTAAAGGTAGTAGATAATAACTTTTCCAATATTTTCACTCTACTGAGACGTGAGGGATCGAAACATCTCGTGATAAACACCATTCATCTCTTCGCAAAACAAACGAAAACTCCACGTTATTGGATATATGATTAATATATGACTGACAGTGCATATAAAAATATCGTCAGGAGACACAAGGCAGTTCTCGCTCCGCGTCGGAGCGGGGCCTCAGACGTCGCAGATCCCATGGAACATCGGACACCAACACACGCAGTCCCCGTCACGGCGATCCCCCGTCACCGACATGCGTCTGTTGCGTTCAATTAATCATAAAGGGAAGCCGTCCCTATATCAGGCGGCCGCTGCGGCGGATCATCACTGGAGGCAAGCGCAATGATGTATACGTTCAGAAATAAATTGAACTCGACTCGTCCCGAAGGAAGCACTAAATCCACGCAACGCGCCATGGTAAAAACAAAACAATATCTACGTCGGTGAAACCTTTCAAAAAACAAGCGAGCGCGATATGCGAGGAAGGTAATCCAGTAAGTGATGAACAGCGAACGAGGTCTCAACGTTCGCATCGGATTCCCCCTCCCCTTTTGCCTCCCTATCTCCTTCCATGGATCTACACCATTCTGGGTATGTGTTATGGTCAACCCTTTGCTAGGTCATGACCTTTGTCTCAAGAATCCTTAGTTTTCCGTCGTCCCATCACCTTCTCCATATGTAATCTTAGTTTACCTTTTTGGACTCACTATTGTCATGATAATCATCGTAGCGGGACCACTGAACCCTACATATATATAATCGTTCTCAATGTGATGTGATTTCTCAGAGTGCCATCTTTTGTCTTGCGAAAGTAGTGCCTTCTACTTCGTTCTGCTACGCGAGTCGATGATGTAGTCCATTGCTTGCCGTTAATAGATTTAATTAATCATTGCAGTCGGAGTATCCTACTAATATGTAGTATCTTTCTCTTGTTAAGACACGGATAATACGTGCTCGTGCACATCTGGCTATAGAGATATTGTTCGAAGGTTAGGTCAGGAAGGTTCAAAGGTGCATTTACACTTGATATAGATGACGTCATCATTTCATTTATCTGCAACATTGTCGGTTTCCCATTGATTCTATTTGGGATTCTACGTTGACTGATTCTTTTCTAATTAGTTGCATTCTATATTGCATAGGCAATTCATGAGGACTGTATTATACCCAATGAAATTCAGTAAACAGTACGTTTCGATGAGTTTACAACCCTGCACAAAACTGAAAGTCAGTATTTTCCGCAAAGTTCTTAAGGTATGTCATAATTTCTCTGGTTATGCGTGACTCCTCCCACCACGAACTCGAGTAGACAAGGTGGTGGGGGTAGGTTATTTCTAATCAGCTCGACGTGTCTTTTAAAAGAGAGCGTTATATCTGTTGAGTGTCTGTTTCACCGAATTCGATTTAGACCACTATTTGTTGCCAGTATATATGATTTGAAGACCATTGAGCATAATGTGGGGAACATTAATGAACTAATTGAAGAAACATTGAAGAATTACAAGTTAAAATGGTAATCGGTCGGATAATCACTCTATTACATTCAAAGATAAATACGCTTTTTGTATGTAAGGTGTGGGTGGCGTAAATTGTTATTTCTTACGTGATAAAAAGTCAATTAAGTTAAAATTTGAACACTGATCTCATAACAGATTATCGCCATGTGTTTTACCCAGTTATCATTTGAATCCATGAGAAGAATATGTAAATATTGTTGGAATTAACTGGCTTGAATGTACAAAATGAAATGAAAATTGAAGCAAAATAATTTAGCAAAATACATTTTCTTATCTTTTTAAGTCTACTTTCCTTTCCCTTAATCGAAATGTATTTTGTTGTGAACTCCCTACAAAATATACTTTCCGTAAAGATAACGACGTAACGACTACATCGAGCGTAATAGTTTTATAGAAATAGTAATTGCATATAAATAAAATTATTTTCTTTGCAACAAATTACAATTAGTGTCAATATGTTGACAACAAACATTGTGTTAAGTGGTTTTCAGATGACGCGTAGAAGTACTTGTGTGTATTAGTGTGTTGGAATGATGAAATTGGTTTTACTTGTTGGAATGTTGAAGAATAAATCTGAGTTATTGCAAGTCCTGAAGAAAATACGAATTGTATCGGAACATTGCCGTGTAACATTTAATGTGCATTTACATTAGTCCCATTTAAGGTTCTAAAAGCATTAAATTTAATGTACATTCACATTTATTTAATGTCAGATTTCAGAGCATTAATTAAATGTACCAACGTTTAGTAAAAATACATTACAATTCTATACATTTTAACAGAGTGGGGTTGATTTATCTCTCCAAATACAAAAAAAAAAAAAAAAAAAAAAAAAAAAAAAAAGAAAAGAAAAAAGAAAAGAAAAAAAATTCACGGCTTCCATGATATATCCATATTGTACTCTGAAGTCTGCTTAACATTTCACAATTCATAATTATCAACATTGTTTTTATAGTGCATCACACACATTTAAAGTTTACATGAGCTGAAAGTTTTATGAATTATTAAATATGTTATTAAGTACTGACTAAGTATCCGTGGCATCGCTGAAGGGAATTCATGTTATTCTTGTTCATTTACTCATATTTATGCAGGTAGTTACCGTAAAATTTACTCATTATTGTTGGGGATTTGATACTCTTAATATGTATTGATCATGGGTGTATTTTCTTTAAAGTACGCTTTACTAATAAAATCTGGGCAGCAGAGCTTCTATACGTTTAAAGTTACATACCGATTCTACTATTTATGTTCATTATATAATCATAATAAATAATTATATTAATAATCATTACTAATTATTGATTATGATCACTCGATGCATTGGAATAATACTTTAATTCTAAACAAAGAAGTTAATTATTACAAACGTTGCTTATCTGAAAAGATATTTATAAAAAACACAAATTGGAATTTGAATTTACGCATTGTACCAGAAAAAAAAATTCGAGTATTTACAATACTATTTTATCACCGTTTGTGTTATTTTTACTTTTTTCTAAACACACTTTGAATGAATATTTACGTTTATATTATATGTAAATGTTGTATTGCCGTGTTAATTTTTGTTGTTATAATTTGCTTACACCTGACGACGACTTCAATCTCGAGTTGAATCGTAGGATAAAATAAATTCATATAAAATGATTCTCAAAGAAAAGATCGTAAGTTGTAATTTATTTGGAATGAGATCTTGAAAGCTACATTAGTCAGTATTTTAGTATTTTAGCGACTTTACATTGACTCATATCGTCATTGTCAATATTTCCGTCACAGAACTCAAAGAGAAAATATAATTTCTTATCGATGTCTCCTTGTACTTGGGTAGAAGTGGACTTATGGTCGGACGGCTGTTTAGCCGCGCGATTGTATGAAAAATGTGTCAGGCATTTCATTCTAATCCTAAGAATAAATATGTCCATCGTTTGACGTATGTGACATATAATAAATTAAACAAATATTTTATTAATGTATAACGTGGTATATCATGATCATCTCTGGGTTTCCAGCTTTCTCCTTGCCAAGTTTCTTCAAGACTGACGCAGATATTGGGACAATTCAACCAACCTGATATTTGAGAGGATACTCCAATAATGTTTCAAAATGCTAAAACAATAGCACTTCTAATAAATGAGACTCCACAAAGAACTATGGAAAAATCGAAAAGAACTAGCGATTCAAATTTCTGATCGGTGTTTACGAATTTGTTTAAATATTTCACTGAGGAAAGCGGCTTTCGTTAAGAATAACAACGTAAATCTAAAGTTAATTGTGACAAAATATTTACTAGCATCGAATGCTCCAAGCACAAAACTACACAGTTTACAACAAAAACTCACCGTATCGCTGAACGGAACAAAAACATCTCCCAAACGAAAGTTGACACTCATGTATTCATTATTCATGGGACCCTGAGCGAGGTTCCCAAGATCAAACCTTCGCGAGTGGAGACAGGCGTTCTCCTAGCTATTCTTTATGAGCTCGGAAAGCGAAGAACTTGTAAAAACCGAAGCGCGACAATGTATTTATCGGTGACGGGTACAGTAGCAGCGAGCGCTCCAGTCCCCATTGGCTCCGACGTCACATAAGGGCGAAATACGTCAGAGAGATGACACAACGTTTGCTAGTGTTTAAAGAATTCGTAATTGTTTAGAAGAGTGTTCAAATGTATTTTATAATTTTAAAATTTTATGATTACTCTCTCTATTGAAATTTCATTTTTATGTTTACGTGGCATTTCGCTTCACTTTCTAACTTGTAGTGTAAAAAGAAACACCTGCTCCTTAGTTATACTTCAAATGAAAATTTTTTTAGACAACGGGAATGTTTTGATGCGAAGGACACCTTTCACCATGAAATGTGGAAGTCGCAGTATGTTAAGTTAGTATATATCCGTTTATTATTATTATAATATTTATTATTATTATATTTATTATTATTATTATATTTATTATTATTATTATTATTATTATTATATTTCGTTGACTATATTTACGCAATATCATTATATGGCTACTTCTCATCTAACTACAAAATTCTTTTGTATTTTCATTATTCTTTTCTGGAATTGAGGTGGGCTGGTTCATCAACTATTGTTCATATATTATTCTATTATCAGAAGCACAGTTTAGTGTATTTTATGAGTTTTGATATAAATGAATCATGTATGTTATATAACCGCCTTGATGCCTTCGCCTCTTTGACGTTGGATTTATTGATTTTTCGAGTGAATAATGCTAAAATTGAACCGTCAATCACAAATTTAGAGTTATTTGAAAACTAGAATATTTAATTTTTTTAATTACTTACAATAATAAGTTCATATTGAAAATTATTATTATTATCATCAATCTAATTTTTTTCTGAAATAAATGTCGATATTTTTGAAGAATGATCCACTAAATTTTCAGTAATAATTAGCAAATAATAATTATTCTATCCTAACTTGTTTGTGTCTTAAAGAAAAGTGTTATAGACAATTAATGTTTATCAGATTGTTTATATTCGATAATAAACTGAAATTCGATTTTCAATGGTCTTCTGAGCATGCACTACAAAGCACATGTGTGCAGTGAAAGCATTGCGGAAGGATAAGGGAGAAAGAGGAATAGGGAGAGCGAGCGGAGGAGGTGGAGGAGTACCTTGATGCTTTCGTCGACGTCGCGTCGCTTCGACAAGGGAATCCAGCGCTTCACCTGATCCCACGCGCAAAAACGTTCTCAGTCCTCACAGACAAAGCTCTTGCAGCGTTGTTCGCCGACACGACTGGAACTGCCAACGTTGTTCTGTCTCTGATAAGTCTAACGCTGTCCGCTGTGTCCGAGCTGATATGTTCCTTGACCTATTGTCCTCTGTCCAGGTATTTCCATCTATACGAACGTACCTTTTATTTTTCGAAATCTCTTTCCTGCCATTGTCACCACTGCTGTTCAATATGAGTTGTCTTCGACAGTCGTCATGTTCAATAGAGAAAAATTCTTTAAATATATTGACGACTTTATAGTTTGGAGTGTAATGAAATTGTATGTAATCAACTATAATTCTCTGAGCGATAAATTATTAAAGAAAAACATTTTTTCAATACCTAATTTAACGTCCTTCGAAGCATTTTATTTTTATGTTAATACTATTTGTAGTTTTGTTGAGTAAATAAGTATATGATTATAAATTAAATTGTTTTCTTGTCACTTTTCATGATTCCTTGATTTAAATTTTGTATGAATCTACAGGTTTACAATAACATAACACAGGTTATAAGCAATTGGTAAAATATTGTTCAACATTCTCTGGGAAACTGAAAACTAGAAAAGTCTCTGCTTGGACATGGTCTTAAAATTCTCCTGGATTTTCTACAGAAAACATATCCAACAAAGTACACTAATTCATATACTATATATTGTTTTAATTTTAGTGTCACGTGACTTGAGACTTTGAAGTGCTCTAACCACCTACCATTTTTTAAATTTAATTTTTATTTAACTGCAAATGGGCAGATCTTTCCCGGTTGCAGAATATAAGATAATACAATTAAATATACAAAAATACATATTACAGAGAACTGAAATTAAAAATTGTTAAATAAATGATAAAACTACATGATTAAACTACTATTAAAATACTAAATTTAAAACATTTGACGCTGAAAACAATAAAAAAATTAATAATTACTTATTGCTTATTAATAATATTAAATATAAAAGTATCTGATGCTTAAAAGGTAATAATTACCAATTGCACATTTTACGGTGGACGAATGAAGGGAAAATGAAACGTGACTTATTGGTTACATAAATATTGAAAGAAGAAATAAACAATAATATCATTTTACAAGTGACATCTCCATCTTTGTTTCCGAAACCGTTCTCGCAGCTGTTTCCAATGACACAATGTCCCTTAAGCCGCCGTTTCCGGCAAGTCCCACCCTCGTGGCGTCTGTTCGTTCAAATACGTTTTGAGTAATTTTCGTTGTGAAATATAACATTCATCATACCCGTGACACGATCGGTTTTAATCTTCCGTCCAAGAGCCCGTGGGATTTGCGCCTTGCGCTCCACAGCCGCTTTCCCTTATCCCCCGTCAGTACTTTTCCAACAGTTCTCTTTTCACACGTTCAGGAGTCTTCTACTGCTCGCCAACATGAAGATTACAAAACATGAGAACGAACTGTATGAAGGGATGTCATATTTTATGTGATCGATTTTACTTCCTTCCACCGTCCTTTTTCAGCCTACTTAATTCCATGGTTGTGGATTAGTTTCTCTGGTGCCAGGAAAGAGCTCAGAATAAGATGTTATGCTGACGTTTTATGTGGGTTCCACACATTCCTCGGAACTATAATGATACTTTCATTTTAATATCATGTTTATAAAAAATAAACCATTATAAAAGTACAAATCCTTGTTGAAGTACACAACAATACGTGTTTTTAGCACAATATTTATACCTACTACTGTAAACGGCCCGTACCAGAAATTTATTTCGCTTGGAGCCCAGACTCCTTGCCAATCATTTGGTGATGTTACATTTAAAGTTCTTTGCCCTTAAAATGTTTTGAATTTGTTCAATTGTTTAATTCAGGTTGTTAATTCACCACTAACTAGATCTAATAAGTTAATTAATTAGATTTTATGGAGATAAAGTATTAAAAAAATCAGGAGGACCTGTGTCCCCCAAGCCCCTGCATCCGCACTACATGACTCAATATGAGAACTTTTTACAACTTGGCATAAAACTGAAATTTGTCGTTTTATATACTTAAAATTAATTAGTGACCCACTTCAAAAGTTATTGTTCAAAGTTATGAAGAATAGTTTTTATGTTGAAAGATGATCATAAGAACAAAATGGATCTAGTTGGAAATCTCGTCCTAATTACCAGCACCGTTAATATTTATACAATTTCAACCAGAAGCTGGTTTTCCACGAATTTGTATTTATTTATGTGATTTTAAATGTTGGCTTCTTTTTTTCCGCGACACACAAGAAATCCCAGACCTTTCGTCCCGGTATCTCCAAACTGAAAGAAACAACTTTGCTGAAAATTTTGAAATTTGATATTACTTTCTCCCATTTTCTGCATCAAATAGTGATAAGAAACATTCCAAAAGTCAATAGTTTTCATGGCATTTGGGAGGAAAAGAAAGAAACCCTATTATTTTATAGAAGAATTTTATTTTATATAATTAAAAATATTGATTACTGCGTCATCTGCTCTACTAAAAAGTTACTTCTTTTTCTACAAAAATAAAAATCTGCTATAAAGAAGAGGATTTCCATATAAAATGTCGAAGTTTCAATCCGCTTCTCCGCTCACCGATATTCATTGCTAAGCTATAAGACTTGATAAAGAGTCACGATATTTCTTTATGTCCTGCACAATCTTCACACACACAAACCAAGATAATATTAATCTCACACCGATGATCCAACGGGTTTCTGTTTAGTTATTTCCATAAAATTTTAATTTTCCTCTAGAATTCAAAAGCAATGCAAAGGAGGAATGTTCTGATATTTTTGTAGAATAAAAATTTATTTCGTACAAAAGGACTGGAAAACAGCTCTGCATGTCTAAAATGTGGTGTATGTNACTGGAAAACAGCTCTGCATGTCTAAAATGTGGTGTATGTGATACCTGTGAAGTAATACTGTTTTTGTTCCAGATATGTAAAACTCATTTTGAATGTTGATAGACCTAAGCATGACACCAGGTATAGAAAATAAAATATAGTCACACCAGATGAGCTACGCCTGGAGAGAGGTAAATTTCATGTGCACTCAATACACGTAATTTAAACAATTGATGAAAACTTGAAATTATATCTATTACACATTTGAATTAAATAATTTACGTAAGATTATTTATGCTTCATCACGATACTTGATGTTTCTTGTTCCCTCATAACTTTATTCAATCTAGAAAGTTTACTCTGAACCATTTATATAACGTGTATTATATATCGGGGACCATATTGAAGTATCAATAAGAGGTTAATGTATTTTCGGGGGATTATTAATTTATTATTATTTTATGACTAATTATACATCGGTTAGATCAATTGGCTTGCTCTTCCATCGCACTAAATGATTCGGATGAACAGATTTTGTAAAAAACAATGATCGAGACATTATGAAATGTGATTTATTCAGGTTACGTGAATATAAGGGTGTTAATACGTTTTATTACCTATTAATCAATTTCAGATGCTGTGCCTTTCCTACTCTCGTGTTATCGAGTCTTTCTCTTGAGACCTCTGTCCATGTTATCGGAGAGGTATTGGGACGACAGCTTCATGATAAACAATTTTAAGAACGTTTGGAGTTTTATGAAGATAATCTCAGTCCCCTTTTCTGTACAACTGCAGTTGTAAATATGATGTGAACAAATGAACATATGTATGATGATTGCTATATGTAGTTATTTAAAAATATAATATTGCGAATCAAAGGCAGATTCCACAGTGCTAGAAGTGATATTCATTTTTTTGTTCCTTTGAGTCTGCCAGTCGTAATGTAGTGTTCAAAAATTGTATCTTGGTTGTATGTTATTGTTACTGTTGTTAAATGAAAAAAATTAAATTTGAATATGACAAACGCCACAGAGAGCAATTTAATAGTTATGACAGGACAAGATAATTTTATTTTCGTTTTATGTTAATATAAATTTCTCACTGACCAATACTACCGGCAATTGTGGTCAGTTATTCCTAAGACTATTATTTATTATGTATTTTGTATTTGTATGGAAGGAATAAATCATTATTTTCATATAAATTGTTTTGTCTGATGAGGATATGACATACATGGACATGTTAGAACAGCAGGATTTTTACACAAATTGTCCAAAATGTGGAATACCAATATATGGATGCCAAAAACGAGATTGGTTCCAATGATAATTTCCCATTCATCCATTTTTACACGTAGTTTTAGACATTTGTAAATTATCAGTCAATTGAGGAAGTAAAATTCCTTTGACGTAATCTTGGTTATCGACGAATATCGTCCCGCCCCGACATTTCTAAAGCCCACTTTACATGGCCCATTTTACAGACAATGTGCGTCCAATTGCTGTACAAGAAATGAATGTGAAGTGGTTGATGTCACGCTTGACATCATTTACGTGTACAGAAAATGGACGTTTTACACCGTATTGGACGAGATATGCCCCATCCTGGCCCGGGTTTTTCTCCGTTTCTCCTTCGGGTAGAGGCGGATTTCTTATACAGGTTCTCTAGGCTTTGTCTAGGGGCGTGTTTATTGTAACAATAAATCGTGAATTTAGTGGGTTTTTT
>NNCF01127836.1:378953-413720 GCA_002313205.1 Laupala kohalensis | reverse complement strand
GGGAGAGCAACAAAGAACTAACTGACTACCAGTAAAGAGACTTCATTGATAAACGAATGTTTTATTTAATACACTGTTTTGATCACTATGATAGATTTCCGAAGTTCAACTAACCAGAAAAACAGAAGAAGAAAAACACTACGCGTAACCACGCAACCGATTCGAGAGAACACAGACCCCGCAACTAGTAAGCAGAGATGCAGCTAGGAGTGTGCGAGTCGATTTGTACGAGTCGCACTGAAAAATAGGACATGCTTGAAAATTTCCATGCAATCTGCATCCAGTCTGGTCTGTAATGCACAAAACAGTACGTAAAATGGACCGTGTAAAGCGAGCTTAATGTTTGATTCCATCAATTGCCCGTTCATAGATAGTCGTCTATCAAACATTGCTGTTATGAATGGCTACTCCTCTATAATAATAATAATAATAATAATAATAATAATAATAATAATAATAAACTTTATTGTAAAAAAAGCAGTTACAAATTGCGTATGACCACGTGGAGGACAATAAACTAATTGTAATACGCTAAGTTTATGCATTGTAATAATTCCATAAATATTTACATCGCAACGCGATGAACTAAGAATATAAACTAGTTCTAAAAATTACAACTTTACTCGTTTCTTCTCATTGCACCCAAAGGCCACTCTCTGCGCAACGAAAACGACCAGCGATATCTTCTTTTGGAGGCCCACAACTGTGACCGTACCAGGAAACATTCTCACAGGACATTGTAATTAAACCACTAATTAAAATGTGGTCCATGTTGCCTACAAATGTCCGGACACCGAATAAGTACTCGACAAAATGGAGTTGGCTAATTAAAGCGACGTAGAATGCATTTTAAAACGAACCTTACGTCCGTTGTCTTATTTGGTGGGATAGGTGTTTACTCGCTAAGTCCATCCCAATCTGAGAACTAAGGTGGAGAGATGGTTGGCCTTCTAATGGGGATGTTGGCGAAAGAGGGTGTGTTTTGAGGAAATAGCTTAGGAGTCGTAGAATCCGTTTATGTTGTGAGAGTAGGTATCCTTGCTGACCGTAAAAGATGCCCCATAGAAGATTTTTGGGTGATCTTTGAGAAAAGAAAGCTCTCTCTTATTTGAGAATACGAGCTTTCCTTTAACACGAAACTGCACTTGGAGATTTCAGCGACTATGTTGTTATGAAAATGTAAATGGTTTCATTTCCGTCTGTACTTAACACCATCTTATGTACAGTTCGCATTATCAGATAACATAAATATCCATAGAGAAAGCATATTATTATTGACAGAATTCAACGGTCAACGTATTCTCGGCAATTCCGATTCTATTGAGATTAAGGAAAACTGGAAATTATCTCAGCAAATCAATATATTTTTCAGACCTCCAACATCACAGCTGTACATAATGTATTATTGAATTTAAAAACAAGTATTGTTGACTTATTTTTATTTATCCTCGTTATTTTATAGTTTTGCTGAGGTTTTCTATGATGTATAAGTCTGTTGGCTGGTGATACAACTTTTACATATTACAGAATACAGCAACCTTTGAAGCTTTAGTATTTACATTAGGCCTATATTCATTAAGATCCTTGGAATCAGATCATTGTTTCGAGTGTCTAATATAATGTTTCTTTACTAACACTGCTTCAAACAGTTTTCAGGATTAATATAATTTACTTATTTAAAAATGTATCTCTCGCATATAACAGAAGTGGAAGAGAGGAATCCTAGTCAACAACAAAAAACTGTCTATTCACAGCAATCCACAATCAATTCAGCTACTTCTATTTAACCTTTAAATAACAACCTTTAAAAATAATTTTAACAGATAAGAGGCACAACACTCGGAGTGGAAAATTGGAGAAAATGTTGTTGATGTACTGCACTTCTGATTACAGACGGGAATGGATGACGCGAGATACATACTTAATTAACTTTTCTTTTTTTTTCAATCCTGACAACGTTGTTAATTGTATACACACTTATGTATAATTATTAAGCAACTAGGAAATATTAATTAACTGGTAATATAAAAAATTATTTGCATAAATTAAATTCCCGCATTGACAATTCTGAAAGAACGATACTCAAGAAATCTATTTTGTTTTACCCTTGAACTGCCTTTTATTATATTTTGGAATTATATCACATATTTGATACGTTTCTTGGACACAATAGTTACTAAAATGTATTATGCCTTTTTTATTCTAGGAATAATGCCAATTTTTAAATCTATTTTGCCTTCCTATTTTTAATGTTAATAATACCTGGATATCGGGCCTCATGATATTCGTAAATTGCTGTGATGATATTCTTAAATAGACGTGATTTCATCCCATCTCGCTATAATACATTTGACTAGGTATCTGAAAAAATTGAATACAACTAAAATCTTGGCTTATAATAATATATTAATTTTATTTTGTTAGACTATTTCATTTACCTGAATATATAGCAGATGCTACTTTCCTTCATGTCCTAGTTGAAGGCAATTTTTGCTCGGTTTTATATTTAACATTAATCCTGTATAAAGCACATCAGATCAGTTATGAAGAGTACATGATAAGATACAATGGAGCATTACATAACCGGAACAAATCTATTCGAATGTGGTTTACCAGACTGAGCGGTCAATTTTTAGGATTCAGGTATCAAGTTTTATCCTTTTCAAATAAATGTGTCTAGTAGCTTCTTTTCTTGATTTTTTTAAAATGCTGTTATCTCAGAACGGAAAAGGTGAAAGATGAAACAATAGGAAATCAACATAACTTTTAACGTTCTCAAGTCATTCGTATGATTTGCTCTGTCCGGTTACGCAGAAAAGGAACTACCAATTTCTGGGACTTTTGCTTATTAATGTACAGATGATTAAGAGTGTGTGTGGAATGCAACATCGGAAGACCAATGGAATGCACAACTGGAAGACCGTCACTCGTCGCTCCTTCTTCGACTACAGTATCGATTGGTCGCCACGCTTTGGACGGCAGAGCGGCGGGGCGTGAAGGAGACTCCTCTCCGGTCCTCAGCTTTTGTCAGCTTTAGCTCGATACGCCAGGTTAAGGAAACACTCGCGTAAATAGAATTCAATCAATAAAATATCAGAAAGTAGCATAAATAAGTACAATTGCATGTTTTGAAATAATTTTAATAGTTTTTTTTTTTGTGAAATACATTACATCTTATACAGGGGTTTTTAAGATAGACTGGTTTTTAAATCACGAATATGCTGGAAGTTTAGTTAGCTTTGTAGGAAGTACTACATAGTATTTTTTATCGTAACATTTATCCATGTTCTTTAATTAGGAATGTCCACGACATGTTGTAGACAAATGTAACTATATTTTACTCGCAATGCTTCTGCTTTCGTCGATGATGCGTACATTTGTAGTTTCCTAGTAACCTGTCATGAATGAAATTACGTAATATGAAACAACAGAAAAGAAATATAAGAACTTTCGTGAAAAGTTATGATTTTCTTACTACACAGCTTGTATTTGAACGAAAAGTTCATCCATTGTTTTTAAATTTCTCTACACTAAAAAAATATTTAACTTTTTCTGAGGAGTATCAAATGAATCACGAATTATGCAACACCGAAAAAAATTCTGGCTTGGTTAAGGGGTTGTTCTCTCCTGAAGACTACATTCGACTCCCGGGAAATGCAGGCGCGTTTTAATTGCGTTCTGTGACTGGAAGGCAAACAAATAATCACGGATTGCATTTAAACGTCAACATTACTCTCGACAACCTTTTAACTAAGTTCGCTTCGCGAACGATCTCCCTCAAGACAGTTCAATCGGTCCTTGGATTGAAAATGAATGGTAATACAACATATATGTATTACAATAATAGGCATTTTAAAAACTACAAGAAAATTCCTCTCATTTGATTCTCGCAATTTAATATATGAATTCTTTGCAAAAACATTCACTTCTTTGCAAAAATATTCACAACAAAAGTTATGTTAATTTTTTACAATTTCTAAAATTTAGTCCAATAATTGTCTTTGAATTTTGTGTGCGGATTGTGCAATTAATTTGCTTGACGTTTACATAATTGGTATTTCAAAAGAAATAAATAGAGGAAAACAACATAGTTAAAGTAGTAATACCCAGGATGTAAGTACGACAAAATGAATAGAATACGGACAACTTACACCACGTCTACAGAACTCAGATTATACGGTACATATTATACAATGTATTCTAAATGTCTCTCTCTTGAAAATCCAACAATTTCATAAAAAATACCAATATGGACATAAATAAAACTTAATGTTCTCACATTTATATGTTCATTAATTTATTGCATTTCTCATTCTTTCTCTTGGAACACGTATGAAATGAGTGTGACGAAAATAATTAATGCAGGACGNATTTATTGCATTTCTCATTCTTTCTCTTGGAACACGTATGAAATGAGTGTGACGAAAATAATTAATGCAGGACGGTTTTGTTTAATGGTTGTGCGTAATTATTTCATGTGAGATGTATAACACTGATTTGCTTCCACATAGCAAGCAAGAAAGCAATCTCATCTATTTTGTATTTTTAACTATTACCTGAAACGATTCGATATGACGCATTGTTTCGTACTAACAAGTGAAATTTCAGAATTTTCGTTCGTTTCTCATTTATAGCAATAGACAAAAGCTCTTTGGGGAAAAATGCGATCACACCGCTCCTTCCGGTCAGATGCAGCATCTTCGTTTCTGGATGTTGCAGGTGGAACAAAGTGTTGTTACTACTGCTCGCAGCTCGTCTCATTTCTCTTCATCTTTAATTATTTCCCTTGCGAGCTCTGAGGCAACGTGGAGTATGCATATGCAGTGCTCTAATGAGGAGGAACAAAACGCTACGCAAAGAGGGAAGAGGAGCCGATTTTGGCGGGGGGAGGTCCTGATAAGTGTAACATGGACCACTGCTCTTTCCGGTCATACAAGGACATGATCTTCTCTAAGTTGCACTTCATCTTCACTTAGGACCACTCGAGCTTCCGTCCTCTGGGAAATTCTCTTACGTAATTGTCTTATGTGGTTCTTGAAATGACAAACAGATTTAACATCTTTCGAACGAAACATGCTTAATAACTTAAACAAAGAAGAAAACATATTTTTTTCGCTTCATATTTAACATTTATTTATTTATTAGAAGGGAAATAAAACTAATGAAACGTATGATACCAATTATTACTCATTGTCTTAGGTAAAAATGGGAAGCGGACCAGCGTTCGAGCTCTTATGATTTGCATTACATAATAAATGGAATATCTCTATATAACGAAGAGTGTTCTGGGCGGTGTGTGTGTTTATCTTTTATACAAATCTACAGTTTTAACTCGTACATGATAAAAATTTGCACACATAAGCTTCAAAACTCTGGGTAGAGCACTGTCTACTTGAGATTTTGAAAATCCGCCCCCATCCCCCATTATTATTTAATTTTCGCATTTTTCAGTATTTCTCATGAAATAATTAATGTATCAATATAATTTTGTACCTTAACATTGTTAATGTAAATAGCTTGAAACGGGATTTTGGATTATTCGATATTTTACTCTCTAGTGGGTGTAGGGTGTAGAATCGTTTTCACGTTTTCGTGGTTTTCATTCGGATTCTTTTATAAGAATTTATTGTTGCGTTTCACTCACTCGCAAGTTTAATATAACACATTGTTGCGTAGAGGCTCAATCGGTGTGGAAACCTTTGTTTTTCGTATTTTCGTTCATTGAAATGAACATTACTTCCCTAGCTTTCGAATGGGAACCAAAGAATCTTAACTGTGCGTTTTGTTTATTAATGTTTCGGTGTTAATTTAATTTTCCTTCTTCCTGGATTCCTGAAAATTTGACATTACGAGATAAGAGAAAAATGGGAACTGACATATCAATTTTTTTTCGAATTCCGAACAACGCCGGGTAGTTCTGCTACTACAACAATATAACTATAAATAGATAAAAATTGCTATAAATTTTTCTTCTTTGGAAATAAGATATTAATTGAATTAAGCAAATATTGGACTGCGAGCCTTTAATTTAAATACTCTAATACACAATAATTTATAGATTTACTTAAATGCTTTTTAGATTTACATAATTTGTAGATTTATATAATTTGAAAGTTTATAAAATTTGTAGATTAATATAATTTGTAGATTTTAATAATTTATAGATTATTGTAAATTTACTTTCCGTCTCATATTTTCTTTCTATGTCTGTCATTCTCTTGTCAAATTGTGAAACCGTGTCTGATTTTAGGTTTTCGTTTTCAGCATTTTTGTTTATGTTGTATATTATAGGTATGTTTTATTCATAATGACGTCTATTGTGAGTTTCGTTGTAAATCACACCTGTCACATACATTTGCTCACAACGTTTCGGCACTTATTCGTGTCATCATCAGGTGATTACACTGTTATTAAATACATAACAATATGGCCTAAACTTACATTTTTTTATCAGTATTTTAAACAGTGTTATGATACAGATAATTTTAAAAATAAAATAACATCTTTAAAATTAAAATGAAACTAGCAATTCTTAGTCAGCAACGTGACAACACCTCCTTGGCCATGGCTCTGTATCCATCCCCACCATGGAGATGTGGATGTAGACTACTGCCTTTTGTTCGTCTCTGTATTTATTTTTCTTTTATTGCGTTTCGCACCGCACACATTCTTCCTACACAGTCTTCAAATATTATATATTTATTTTTCGAATTAATTAGGTTCGGACAGTTTTCGATCTTCCTGACTCCACGTATCATTTGTCTTACTAAATCTCTTCGTTCGTGGTCGTAACTCTAGCATGTCCATAATATATGGTTTCTGCCTTCCACTCCATCTCCACAGAAGCATTCATCTCCTTCAGCTTTTCCTATCGCACATAAATACTTTTCGACCTGTCAATATTTCTATTAATTCTCCGTTCGGCTTAAACCACTTCTTGTTTTTTCCTCCATATGTCACATTCTGTATAAAGTCATATAGAACTCCTCCGTTCGTTCCTTTTGTCCATCGTATTTGCCATGCAGTCAGTAAAGCCCTTGTTAATTTTCCTTTCGCTCCGTTATCCTTTTTGTCTATTCTTGTATTGTCAATCGTCACTGACCCTGTTCGTCTCAGCCAGTATCTTAGTCGCAATTTATGAAAGTGAATGTCTAAAGGTGCTATTTCTATACTTTGTGTTGCAACTGTCTTGTAGCATTCACTTAACCTAAGTATACAAGTTCGTTGCGCGGGGTGTCACTTTCTTTCTATGTTAATATTTGTAATGTTTGGCAGCAATACACTTTTTGCTTGCTCAATTATTGCTTGGAGACCTCCTTTGCATAATCACACATGTTCTTCTATCGGTAAATTTGTTTTATTGAATCCTACGCGAAGCAGGCTGTAGTGAATTTTCTTTGTTTTGTCACTTACGTATCGTACGTGTTCCGTAAAGTTCAGTCTGTCGTCTATTATTAGTCCGAGATATTTTTGTTGTCGCATTATTTTAATAGATTTTCCTTCTACCTTTATTACAGGATTCCTCTTTTTCGCGGATGCTTTTCGAAAGAACAATCCACTTGTCTTTCCTGATGACAATTTATGACAGTTTCTCTTCAACTCTTTCACACATTCAGTCATCGCTTCCGTTCCGTTCCGTTCCTTTCTTTTCTATTTCTTTTCTAGAGCTTCCAAACACAGTCATACTGACATCATCTGCATACGCAATGGTATGGATGCCTTGGTCACTTAATGTTTTTAACATGTTGTATATAAAAACATTCCACAATAGCGGTGAAGATCTCGAACCCTGAGGACACCCTTTTGTATTTTTCACTATCAATTTTTCTCCATCTATTTAAAAAATTGCATTTCTTTCTTCAAAATACGACGCAAGAAGGTTGACTAATTTTCTTGGTACCTTCATCTAATTCAAAACTCGAAGTGTTTCTATCCATTTTACGTTGTCAAAAGATTCTTTAATGTCTATGAATATAGTCAAAGCGTATTTCACTGTCCGTCCATCTATTGTGTCGATCAGGTCGTGCAGGGTGTCTTCAGTGCTTCTCTCTTTTCTGAACCCATATTGTCTTTTATATAATTTGTTCTCATTTTCCAAATTCCTTGTAATTTCCTCCCCATCCATCTGTCAAGAATTTTCCCGAATGTAGCAGTAGAGTTATTGGTCTATAAGAACTGGTCTTCGTCGCGTCTCTGTCTCAGGAATCCAATTTTCCAGAAATAACAACACCTACATTGGCGGTTAGTGTCAATACACTTGAATGAACAGGTGGATTAATATCGAGTAGATAATCAACCATTATATTAAAAGTCATGAACCCGAAGAAATTATTTATAGGTGCACGTTCGTTCCCAAAGAATATAATCGTACTTCAGAAAATTACAGATATTTTCTAAGGTACGTGCGCTATATTTCGGAGAATTCAAATCATCCTCCTAATGCTAATGGGGAAACATGGACAGAAAATTATTTTATTTCGCCTGTACTAGTTACATCTAATCTCAAAGATATGACAACTAGCAAATAGTATATTAAAATGTAATATGGGCTACGTGTTTAAGTTAAAAAAGTACGAACGAAGAAAATCAGAAACAATTCTTAAAACTAAATATTAATGAATTTTTTGGATAATTTGGTCACGAATGCAGGAAAAAATGTTTTATATAAAATTTTGTTTTCAATGTCGTTATTGTCTTGGATAAGTTGTCTTGGTTAAGAGACAACACCTTATCAACATTAGTACAAAAGCCTACTACACTACCTTCGTATCGGTGAACTTGCTATTCCTCTAGAACGTGGGAGGACGTTTACACAGCTCCACACTCGTAAAGCGGATCTGTGACCAGACTTCGCTTATAGTGCCGGATCTAGAACTTAGTAAAGGGGGAACTAACCGCGGAGGGATCTGGGGAGCATTTCTATTTTAAAATTATGGTTTTAGAACACAAATTTTATAAATATTGTCTTTTAAAGGAAATACCACTAGATAACGAACAATTAATAATATTAAATAATAACCAAATGTATCAATTTTTGAAAGTCCCAAGTATGCCTTTATCTGTTGAGAGTTTAGGTCCAATTGGGGCGGGGGCTATAGCCCCCTTAGCCACTCCCATGATCCTCCACTGCCCACTTAAGCACGGCCTCTTTTGTCCTTCCGAGGTCGGTTCTCATTCTATTCAGCATCTCCCAAGTTTTTCGGGATCGATACCGTTTTTCGAGATAGTTCGCATCCTTGGGGTTTCGAGTAGGGGGCGAGGATAAGATTCACATTAACCATGCACATTTCCAAGCTACTCTCCACTCTTCTTTCATGTTGAAAATCGCTTTCCCTCGGGTCCACGGTAGTTTTCTAGATTTTAATATTTTGGGAGGTAAGTCATTTAGATCTTCGTGAATAGACAGAAGAGGATTTTTATTTATGCGTCGTCATAGTTTTTATGTAAGTATTTGTTGCCTTAGGTCAGGGGGATCAAAATGTGACAGCACAGGGAGCCAGTGTAAAGGTGTAGGTTTCATGAGATCAGTTACCTTATGCATCGATGTGTTGAATTGAGTATATATATCCTACGTGTGCGTGATATGCAGCTATTCTCAGCAAAAATACTCTGCGGTACTGTACCAAAGAACAAGAGCACTTATTCATAGAATATTTGCATTCTTCGACTCTCAAGAGGTCGAAGATAGTTTTGACAAAATATTGTTACGGGTATTTAATTTGTCCCGAAAATCACTCAAGTTATTTTTAAAGGTAAACGATCTGTCCAATTTTATCCTAAATATTTTGGATTTTTCATATCAGGGGATTCTCTGACCACTAACATTCAACTCAGCGACGTACCAACAGCACGGTTATGAAGATGGAACACAAACGATATGTTTTTTTGAGGGTTGAGTTTAAGATGCCAATATGAAAAGTACTTGTCGAGATTTTCAAGGTCTTCACTCAAAGATTTTTCCTAGGTTCTTTTATTAATAACTCGAAACGTATTTAGTATATTTAAGTCGAAATTTCACAGATGTTATTAATGTTACAAAAAATTAATTTTTATTGATTGATAAATGAGAGTCGTGAAATTAAGAGCAGAGGAAGAGCGTGGAAATGTACAATTGTGGAAGGTGAACGGGTAGTGTAATTAATTCTCTTTCAATCAAATCTAGAGTCCCGGGTTCAATTCACTGCTCTTCTCCATTTTCATCTTGCAGACGTTTTCTCATATTTTCTCCATGTATAATTCAGGGAAGAACCATATGCATATATTGGAGAAATCTTCGCTCGAGCCTACCAGTAAGCAAGACCAGTGTTCTGGCTAAAAGTGATTGAGTTTTGAAGTACTTAGATATGTAATTCCAGAAATATTTTGATTTAACAGCAGAGGTGGGAAAGTGATGCATGTGTAGTAAGACAGGAAATGCGCAATGAAGAAGAGATAGATCCTCACACTTCGGGGTTCGACACAGAAAGAAAAATATATTAGGCGAAGGGGAAAGTAAAAAAGGAAACAATGCAATAACTCTTTCTTCACTGATCAAAGTTTCAGCCACATTTCTATTGACTCTTTAGAGAATGTACATATTTAAATTGTTATATCTCGTAAGTACGAGTATTAATGATTATCGTTATCTGACAAGACGTAACACTCTCTCCGCCATAATCAAGATCTGACTCGATCAAAGTTGGGTGTCGGACAAAGATCGGATTTATTACGAGGCATATCGATCAATGGATACCAAAAACACAGACAATACAAGCATCTGAGAGAAAATTACGAAGGGGAGACGTCAATGAGGGGTTTCTTAGACTTCAACATGATGCTAACGGGAGGTGTAACATTACCTCCGTCTCCACTCCACCGACGCCGATTTTTGCCCATCCATAACCTCCGCGATGACTAATCAACCCAACACCTCGTAGACCTCCTCCAGCCCTTACATTGCACCGCTTACAAGTAATCCCGCAGCTAACGGCCGCTACAAAGTGCGTCATCACTTAGAGCAGCCGGATTACTCGGCGACCGGACTGCCTAAGTGGTCGTTGAGCGCGCGAACATGGCGGCTGCTCTTGCTTCCTGCTTGCTTTCCCCTCCCCCCTCGAACATCGCGACTCGCAGATCGTCGCTATCTTTACTCCTCCATGACGTGCATTAAGAAGGTGCGATTGTGGGAACGGAGCCGGTTGCGAGAGGGCGGTCCCTGTTCGGTTGTATCCGAGCGTTTGGGTGAGTGAGAGCTCTGCATGTTTAATTGTAGTCGAGGGAGGATGATGCTTTGCTTTGACCTTTGGTCAAGATTACAATGATATTCGGGGTTACGTGGTTTAATCAACGTCATGTGGGAGAAATATACTTTTCATTCTTCCCTTAGATCTTATATTTTGTGATGTTCATTAAAGTATTTACACGATTCGTATAAAAAGATTCCTTGGTCTATTAATGATTAATAAGATGCTGACTAATGCATTGTGAATCGTTCTTATCATGTATCTTTCTTATACAAGTGACAATGCTTAGGAGAAAAAAAATCTGGAGTGTGCCCCACCAATTATAATTCTTCATAAAAGACCATACATTAGCCTCAATTTCAACGAAGCTAATCGGAAAATAATTTATATATAAAAAGTAAACATGCATAATTATAAAAAAATAACACATTAAATAGGTCAATATGTGTAGAAATATTTATCCTCACTACTACAAAGGTTTTGCTGCCTGATCTAAATAAGGCGCCTCCAAGATAACTCATTTTTGCGTAATAAGATTTCGCTGTACTTCCAAAACGGTATGATGTACAGGAATGCGGTTTACCAATCTGTACGTAGAATTAAGAGAATAATCAAACTGCTTGTATTCATACTTTCAAAATTTTGAATTTTAAGAAACTGGGAGTGGAGCGCGGTGTGTAATTGAAGTCGGTATGAGCTGTCTAGAAATAGGCTTCTATTCCATATGCATTCAAAGTGAAACCTCAAGCTTCGTTTGGATGCATCTATATGTTCTCTAGTTATTGAGGGAGCAAACTTCTTTACATTCATGCATACACACTACGACATTGGACATCATCGTCAAAATTTGAAAACAGGCTCTTGTGGAGCCAATTCGTTAAGATCCAAGGAGATCTCAAAACGTTTTATTTCGATCGATTACAATTCTTCCCTTAAAAATACTTCTGTATAATTGGAAAGTAAAAGATGGAAATGTCTTGGAAATGTAGCAATTGATGCTTCTAAGACATGTTAAGCGCGAAGCTGGAAGTTTCCCATTCATCCTCGCCTCTTGCCTTCCGTCGAACTGCTTCCCTGTCGACGTCCGCTCTGAATCAGGCAGACATCGTGTCGACTGGGCGTCGCGCCGCCTCTCGGACAAACGTACCCGCCGTTGCCGTCCGATAAGCGAAGTGCTTCGAGGGAAAAGGCTCGCACCGCGACCGTTAATTGCTCACCGTCTCCAGTACACTCACAGCCGCTATGTCTCTTCTCACTGCTGCGGGCGACGAAGGCAGATGACGTTGCTGTCTCTACCCATATCACTTGTTCCGCCTTCATTACCTTTCCCGCTTCTGATGTGTCCGTGCCGTCAACTACGGGCGTGAAAATCGATGTTATTTAAACGCCCATGCTCATCCAGATATTCTTGATTTAAGAATATGTGATTCATTTTATCTATTTTGTATTTCACATGCGTATCAAAAATATAGCAGCTACATAATTTTTTTCAGAGATTTACATAAATATCGGTTAATTACTTTGGACTTTTTAACGAAGCGTGAGATTTCCTCAAGTCTGAGGGAATTTTCGTCCTCTACATTTTTAGTTCTTGTTTCTTTTAATTATTTTTTGTTCGTTCGTTAATTCTTAATGCTCTTGCATATATTTCATTCAACTTGCTCCATTACTACAAGTACCACAACATATTCGCACTCTCGTTCCTGATTATTTCGGAAATAAAATGATTTTAGAATAGTAGTATTTAAAACTCAAGGTAATGTACGATTAAGTGTAATGTTCTCATATTTCTTTTCGGTCCTGTCTGAGTTTTTAAACTTCTAAACCACCACTGTTATCGCCTTCGTAACACTTTGTAGTTCTCCATTGTTCGTAAACTAATTTCTATAGGAATTACTGATCATATTACTTGATTGAAAAATACCAATGAAAATGAGTCTCCCTCACCCCCAAAAAAGTTGATATACAACTTTTAACTTAAGAAATATGAAAAACCTTTTCAAAGCGATTGTATTACTACAGGCAAATAGGGAATGTACTATTTCATATCTTTAAAATAATATTTTTTAAATGCGAAAATTTTGATTATTGATAAAGCATTCAATATGCTAGTCAGATTAAGATTTTTTCTTATGAAAAATACACCTCCTATGTTTAGTGTATTGTCTCTTTGACCATCCTTAATTATTACCCTTTATGAGTGATATTATTATAGAAATACGTAAACTTTCGTGAATTTTCTAGTACCAAAAGAGATTTTGGTATCATTAACTGTCGCAGCCACCTCCGCAACCGCAGCCGTCGACTGCTCTGACGCCCATCGCCGCGCCGCCTCTGCCGCTAGGGCTTATCTCAAGTGGACGATGCAACTTGTCCGCTGTCCGGCCATCCGCGTCACTGCATGCCGTAGTAGACGCCGCCGCTGCCGCGGGAAATTGCCTGCTGATTGCATTGCGCGATTGTGCGCTTACAAAGCCGCGACTGAGGCGACACCTGCCGGCCGACGGACGCGCGCCTCCACCGCCGCCGTGTCTCCGGGGCTGACGGCGCGGCGTCGCCGTCGTCTGTTCCATCGATCGCTTCGGTCAGCCGAGACGCACGCTCGCACGGACGGTGGAGTCTCTGTCTGATTCTGTGGACGCGGGAGTGGAAGGAGCGCTCGACAAAGACGAAGGAAGTGGAAGTTGGTCAACGCAGAATTAACGGTAGCAATGGGAAAATGTGGATGCGTTTCCCGAATAGCATTTATCGGACGAACTTTCGTTGTGGGAGTATATACAATGCAAATACACCAATTATTTAATCATTCTTCCTATACAAAACAATATATAATTTAATTATTTGTTATTATATGTACTATTTCACTTCCAAATTCTTGTCAGCATTTGATAAAGATAAATAACATAACATACATATATTTATAAAAAAATACTACACAAAAATGCAAGTAGAAAGAGTGGATGATTACTTGTAATCCAAAACATTATTAGGAGTAGATTTGCTGATATGTTATACGACTCGAGCGAATAAAAATGATCTATAAACTACGACCTACAAACTGACAGTTAAAATTAAACAAACAATTATACTTGTTTTCAAGTTCTCAAGTTTACGAATCTTCAAGTTTATACAGCTTTCGAGTAGGACCTACATTAGAAATCAAAGTAAACGAATACATTTAAATTAATGAAATAATAATATTAAATTAAGTTAGTAAAATTAATAAACCAGATAGCTTTTAATAAAAAGATTCATTTATGGACTCACGAAAAATTACATGGATGAAATATTGAATAAATGGTACTATTAAATTTGTTGGGCGTAAGCCACAAAAATAATTAATGAATAACAATAAATAGTGAATAATTATCATAGAAGGATCAATAACTGAAAAAGAAGAATATTTTAACTCCAGATATCTTTGGTATACTATGATATTTGGAGCACCAAAGCGTGTTGTCAGCGAATAGTGACTAGAGATGATTGAATCTGCGTGTAAGTCGTAAGTCCAAGTGAATATTACCGCCCAACAACTGGTGGTTACGAAGATATTCTTTGGGAAGACTCTTGTCTACTAATTGCGTTTTATTGACCAATTAACTCCATCTATGTGACCTTTACTATTGCCACGTGCCATACAGGATGTGCAAAATATAAACTGAACCGGAAAATATTTACAAGAAAGACCGTTTTTAGTGAATAGGTTTTCAATGAATGAATAGGTCCATCACAGAAATGCTGGAAATGACTATCGTTGCTGTCGATGTTACGATGTCAAACTGTGAGACACGCGTAGCGATAGTTGAGAGATAGCGTTTTCAAGGTTTTGCTGCAGCTCTTCCAGTTTTTGAGGATTATTTGAGTACTCCTGGCACTTCAACTTGCCAGGAAAAATTCACAGGGAGAGAGATCAGGTGATTGAGGAGGCCAGGAGATTTTACTGCCTCTGCTGACTGTCCTCTCCTCACCAAACCCCCCATGCACTCGTGAGAAGGTTCTCAGGGCGGTGAGTGCTGTTACTCCGTCTTGCTTAAAATATCCACACAGTCCTTCATCTTCTGTGGATTGATCCATAAATGGATTCTCCTGTTCTGTACATTTATGAGGGTCAATTCCGTGTCAGGATTACAATTCTTTTCCGGGTCAGTCTTATTTTACCCACTCTGTGTATCAGTATGTTTATACTAGTATATCTGTCTGATGTAATGATCACATGATATGACGCAATAATCTTCCAATATGAGACAATGAATTAAAATACAGAAAAACTGCAAGTTGTCTCAAACTTTTGCAAACAAATTTAGAGACAATTATAATTGATTAAATATCTACCGGAGTCTCTTTACTACCGGGGTCTCTTTACTTTTCTAGTCACTATTAATATATTGTATTATTTTTATCATATGATATAAAGAACGTATTCGTTATATTAACTTAATCTTGTATATTATAAGTCGTGAAAATCTTTTGGTATATTACAAGAGATATATTAACTGGTATCTTATGCATCTTGACACATTTTCTCAGGGCTCTAATGACCCAGATGTTGGAGAGCCCTAAAGTCCCAATTAAAGGGCATAAATGTCTAGAAAGCAAAGGTCGTCAAAGATAAGCTCAGGGCAGGAAAATTAAGAGACTGAAGAAGTCATATTCCCTGATCCCCACAAGAAAGCAGATAGTATTGTATCTGATTACTGTTTCTGTGTATAAAAAAATGAATACTTCAAGATAATATACTTATGGGTTTTGTATTGTACATTTGTTTTTTCAGTTTTTTATGAGAAGAGAAAGTTTTCTTTAAATATTTTGAAATAAGTTGGTTCTCTTGCATCTCTAATCATGGAAAGCAGAACTTGTATGTGCGCTATTGAAAGAAAAATCTTCTGAAAATCCAACACTGCAATCGCAATCTGATCCTTTTGCAATTCAGTCTCTTTTTATTGCTTCTTTTCTGAAATGTTTAAAAAAACGGCACAATATCTTGTTGATATCAATATTTTTGGATGTTCTTGGGATACTTATCTTTCCATATCATCAGTTTTTCTGGATCCCCCTATGGTTTGAGCATCCATTAGAGCTTGTAAAACTAGTTTCTCTGCTCCCAAATATCCCGTCTTCACCATAAATAATTCAATATCGTTGAAGATTTGTTTCGTCAGAGTACAATGATCCTGGAGGGTGAAACGTTTTCGTCCGTCAGCGTTTAATTACGAAACTCTTCCACTGCCAAACCCTGACGACTCGCACCTCCTGCTCACAAACGAACAGACATTCTCCCCTCCCCTCCTTTGGCTGTCTACGTGCGAAGAACGCCAAAAGCGAAACACCAATCCAAGCGCAAATTTGGATTCCACCCACGCGATCAGTTCTGCCAACCGAAGCGAGTGAAGAAGCGTCAGGGAGGCTCCGAGCCTTGCACTGTTTCTCACATGCAGGGGTTCCGCAATGATCTTTGTTTGGTTCGAAACCTAAATTGTAAATATCTTATTCAGTGTAGGTTTATTATGGTAATACTGAATCGTAACATAGATACATGTTTTTGTGTTTTAATTCCTTTATTTAATATTGCCCATGTTGTTGATTTGAAATACCGTTACTTTTTATTTGGCTACATTATTCCTCGGATGCACTATTGCCCCTGTACTAGTATCCTCTTACGGTGGGTCTACATTTTTCTGAAATGTTTTATTGCCAAAATGCAGTAAAATCTGTACATGAGCTTGTAGAATAGAGGAAGTGTTCAATGGATCATGACATCACGTCTTAAACTTTATTCATCATTATGGCATAATTTACTGTATTTGATTAAAATTTACAAATTGTTGATACTAAAAAATGAATACGCATGATCGTCCACATATTTACAGTTGGCCTATCGTCCAAAAATCTTTTTCGATATGATTTATACCACTTTATTCTTGATTTAATTTCTTTAAGTGAACATAGATTAGAAAAATATGAGCTGTAGTGATTCATAGGATTGAATTATTAAAAATAAATTCCAGACCAAACTTGCAACAATTCTTCCACGTCAGTTGAATATTAAACTATTTAGTTTATCTCTGTTATTAATCTGAGGCGACTTATTGAATTTGTTTTGGAATGTGTTTGATAATATTAATAATTAAACATCACTGAGATCCATGAGTTGAAAATGGCTGCGCGTTTCTTGAGTCCAACAGCAATGAGATTTAACCGGGTTGAATGAGGTCATCAGTCGTATTCTCTGTATTCAACTGTGTTAGCTCTGTTCTCTGAGACACCTTTGTTTTCTGAGTCAACTCTATATTCTCTCAATTACTTTAAAATATTCTTTAACGAATGTTCAATAAAGCGTTACACAGGTTTTCATCTTCTGCAAAACATTTTATATCGAAGGCAAACGAGTAAACGGTAGTTGTAGAATGGTTGAATCTTTCAATAACTCTCTAGATGCAAATCTGGTAAAATCCAGGTAACCGTTGCCAATAAAACACATCAATTATACAGTTAAAAGTACAGAAATCAATATCAATAAATTCTTATTACAGAAGTCTGCAGGTGCAATTATTTTGAAATCAAATAATTTTCATTTATTTCGATCTTTTTTCGGGACTACCTTAAATACTAAGTCGCTTACTCTGTCCGTTGTAAAAAAAGTACCCGGTTTATGATAAAATAGACCAGGGTATGATGCTAGTCACATCATTATTTCCGTGGCGCGGTATCACCTAAACTAAATTTTCGTAACGCCCAAACTAAACTTTTCTCGCAACGCCCAAACTAAACTATCCTAGAACGCGACTCCAAACTCGGAATGTTAATTTATTTTCTGGGGTGAAGTGCTCGTGTATGGAGTATGAATAGTCAATTAAGGTAATAAATTATGGGTGTGATTATTACCGTCCGTTTAGTTCATCGTGATGTATTGTAACCCATTGCTCTCTTCTTTGAGCATGTATTATTTAGAAAGTTATTTTTAACAAATAATTGCTCGATCGCATCAACAATGGCGGAAGTAATCTAAGTTTTAACATGTTCATATTGATATATGATGCAGTTATGTGTTTAAAACTGCCATCAAAATTGCTTTCGCGAAGCACACAAGAATAAATAGAGACATAAAAAACGAATCAGCGATTTTCAATCAAACGCGTTCATCACGAGGTTTTTGATACCCCAAATTCATTTTTTTTGTTAAAAAGTCACATTTGATGGGAGGAATATCACTGATTTAGATTTTAATGCCTGTACATTAAGAAAATATATCAGGTGATGATTAAATTTTTTGGTCCCCTTCTGGTTTAGTTTGGTCCCGTTCAGGTGATTAACCTTGTTCATAGAGTGATGACCTAAAAACTCAATGCACCCCATGCGTCAATGAATATTTTTTTGAATGATTTTGATTGTGTCCATGGTGAACAAACTCAAGAAAGCACCCTTAATCTCTCCACATTTTATTCATTATGAGTAGCGAAACACTGAATACATGGGAAGATCTTCTCCAGGTGACACTGCACCAGAAGCATGCCGTCTCCGAAGACGGTTGGGGGTTGGGGACGTGCACAGAGAGGGTCCTTTCATTCGAGCGACGGTGGCGGCAACGAGGGCGGCGGCAAAGCGGTTTTCCCCTTCCCGCGCACGACTCTCTCCCTGATTCACGGCCACCTAGTGACATGGCTCCATCAGCTACGGCCACCATTTCTATGCAAATCCTAGCAGCTTCGTTCCCGAGGAAGACTACCCCTTGTCCCCGAGTGCCTGCGCAGCTTTCGCTTATGCTATACACAGAACAAATTCTGTTTCTCCTCCTGGAGAACGCGGAAGCTGCAGGCAGCGCCGTGGCGGAACGACGGACGCGCGTTGACGACAAAAGAGGACTCGAGATAAAAGGCTGGAGAAGAAAGAGGAAGAGGGTATTTTCTCCGTGTGCAAATTTCAATAATACGCACAACAAAACAAAAAGCATCCACCCATAGGGGTCGTCCATAAATTACGTAATGCACCCTGGGGGAGAAGAGGTTATTGATAACGTTACATTGCGTTACGATAAGGTGGGGGTGTTGGGTTTGGTGTTTCGTAGCGTTAAGTTTTATAGGGTGCTTTTTACCTTAAACATTTGTCACTTAAATCCGTATACTGAACCGCACAGTGAGAACACAGTGCAAATGGAAACAAACAATTAAACCAGTGTATTTAAATTCGATCCAACATCTGTCAAAAGCATAAATTTTTTTCTGAACGGGGAGGGGGAGGTAAGGCTAGTGTAACGTAATTATTTGCTTTGGGGGAAGGTTAAGAGGTATCAATAGAAGTGAGTCATGGAGGGGAAGGAGTGATAAAAATGGCCATTTTTACATTACATAATTTATAGACTTCCCAATATACAATAAAATGGCCATGTAGTGTGGTAAATTTATTCAGCGGTGACGTGGTCTCCACAATACTGGCAAGTCTAGCGATACTGTTAATGATTTTATTGTCACCAGAATGCCACTGAAACATTATAATATAAGTGATAAATGGTGGGACTAACAATAATACAACCATATTATTTATATATAAAAGATTAGTATTGTAGATTTCATGTAAGAGTTTATTTTGTTTGGTTGTACGTGTTACGAATTTTTTCGCACTCTGGAGGGTTAATATTTTGAACTTCTTGAAATGTATTTAACAATTGTATCACTTGGGTTGACCTAGCAGGAAATTCATTTTACATTTATTTTTCCATGTATTTTGTTCTTGGCCAAACCGATTACATATAAATTGTCTAAATACTATAATATAATTAGTGTGTGCTGGATAACTTGTGTGATTTAGCATTGAAGAAGATCGAATAAATAATTCGAAATGTTATCCACGTCAATAATGTTTTTGTTTGGAACCTCTACTCAATAATCCTTGTCTGGTATCAAAACTCCAATAGTATTATTATTTCTGTGTACAAATAACACGCACTGAATGAGGGAGAAAATTAAGTTAATGAGAAATTCTAATTCGTTCCAAGTTTCCCAATTCTCTCAGAAAATGAAGTCAAACTGAAACTCGGATGTTAGACACATTGTCCTGATGTCGGTAAATGTGTTAGCACCGTGAAACCTTTACGGTCGTATTGAAAACCTATTTTGCATCTATGGTAGGAGTTTTTTTGGAATGTAATGTGTTTAACATGCTTACGAACGCTGTATTCTTCGTACAATCACTTAAGCGAAAGAAAATGCCAAAGCTTCGAAAGAACAATTACAATTCTTTTGATAATTTTTCTGAATGTTTTCACCAGAAGAACCCAAATTCCGTATCAATAGGTAATGGCAATGCATTCCACTCGAACGACCCGATAAACAACTGGTAAATGAAGAGAGTCTTGTTGTTTAAACATTGCAAGTACATAGTAAATATTTTTCATTATCAATGTTTAAACACTGATTTAATTAGGCATAATAATTACGATTGTATGTTTTTTAGCTAGCGCATAACTTAATGGTACTAGTGTAGAAGTAATTATAATAAAATGTGGTTGAGATACAATTTTGTTTAGTTATTATTTAGTTAAATAAAAATTTTAATCCATCATCCCGCTACTTAAGATTCCAATTTACTTTTTTAGAATTTTTGGCAGACGTTGTCCGTTGTAATATCATGTATGATCATTTCCATAGATTCTTGCTCATAGTGACTTTCCGATCCTTCTAATGTTCGGTCGTGTTCTTGCTTCAACGTTAAGTGGTAGTGTGCAGACAAAAACTGAAGAATGTAATTCTAGATTTCGTCCTGGATTGGCTTTATAAATGAAACTAGTGGTGCAAAACCATTGCACATACTTTCTCATATACGTTTCTCCGTCTGCAGCATAAAGTGACAAAAAATATCGTGAAAGTGTTATGTAAAAGTAATTTCGTTGTAGACAGAAATTGATGTATTGTCGCTTCTGCAGTGCGTTTACTGTCCTCCAATGTATTTTATTATTATCATATCTTTCATTTCAGTTTACGAAAAGTGTATTCTACGACTGCTTGGTTCATTTAGGGGCACAGAGCTAGCGACCCTGCGGTGCGGGCGTAACCCAGCTAATGCGTCGAAACACGCTCCCTCGCCGCAGCGCGCCGCCGGTCAGCTGCCCTGGATTAGGCCTCACCCGACTTTTTACTTTCTCGTATACGTTGTAATCGTGAAAAAATTAGAAAACGAGATTTTTGCGGTAATATCTGTTTTGGGTATCCCTGATTCCGAAAAAGTTGTTTTTGGTTGGACGTCCGTCCGGTCCGTCCGTCTGTGCGCTGCACTCCTGACCGAACGGAAAGAAGTTTTGTTTTCATTTTTCGTATTTAGGGTAGAATTTAGTTCTGACACATGTACGTGTTTTCAATTTTCTTTTTACTTGAACGCAAAGGGCACTTCACAAGAAGGTCAAAGTACATTTTTGAATATTTTTCAAAAACTGGTCCAACGATTTTGCTTAAATTTTCTGTACTTAAAGTAGAATTAGTATGCATTACATCCATATTAGCGGTATTTTGCATGAAAGTTTGGTATAGGTACAGTAAAATAATTTCTGTCAGCTGCACTTACACCTTAGTTTACGTTTTCAAGAAGATTTAATAATATTTAGCATATATATGGCTAAATGAGAATGAACATCTGTGTGAAATGTGTCGGGGAAGACTTTTTATTGCTTCACATATCTCAATGCTGAGGTTGCTTCGTAATAAAATTCTACCTCTTCAAAATAAATATTCACAGGTTGAACAGAACAAGATTTTATTATGTAGGATTGATATGAACAAGTTATTTAATCGTAAATAATTAATAACACCAGTTTGGCAATCACAGGCGTTGAAAGCTTTGTAAAATGATGCCTTTTCCTCGTTTAACTCACTACTGCCGGTAAGTAGGTTGTCGTTGAAGAAGTTCTTTTCTTCGTCACGAGATGGTGTCACTGGTGGTCAATCCTGAATTCGTTAACCGATGAAGTACGATATTTCAACGCGTAGCGACGCTGCTGGTTAAGCTTCTGCGTAGCCTCGTAGGATGGCGCGTCGTGTCCTCGGACCGTGGAAGTAGTTCCAGTGTTGAGTGTGAGGGCGCTTCGCGATGGTGTTTCGAAGTTAGAGATAACTTCGCTGCAGTCCACGAGATAGAGTTTCGTGGTTCTTCGAAGGTGGAAAGTAATTCAATCACCAGTCGAAAGTGATTTTCTGAACATAGAATATTTCGACGTTTGTATGATGAATATTATCCAGTCACAAGTCGAAGACGATTTCTTGAAGATAGAATATTTCGGCGCTCGTGTGATAAAAATCAGTCAGTCACAGAACTTGGAATTATTTTGGAGCTTGTATGTTGGAAAATAATTCAATCACAGATTTGAACTTAGTTTCGCAGAGCTGGGTTCCTGGTTTGAGGTTATCGGATGCGATGTTCACTCAGGCAGGTTCCCTGTCGTACTGACCTGAGCTTGGGGCAGTCGCTATAAGCTAAACTTTGACAACTGACGACGTTGGCGACGTAACACTAGCTCGAGTTTCATCTATTGATGTTCTTGAATTTTCTTAACAAAATAGACGACGTGCACTTAGAAGTGCACACGGTACGAATGCGTCATGGAGTCTTCTAACGTATACAATATAGGGACTCTTTTCGTCGTATGTAGAGATTCTGTGGTGTATCTCGTCGGTCATGGACCTTATGTAGCTGAAACTTCGTCTTGACAACGGCGCAAAACAGTATGGCGCTATTGGTTTTGTGTACATGCATCTTTTATATGTTAGATACATGGGTGAGCTCGTCATATACGTATTTAAGGTACGTGTTTCGTTATATATGTAGAAAGGTGCTTCTACAAATGTATTAAAATCTGTAACATAAATTAAATGAAAAAAAAATGACGGGGAGGTCTAATCCCCGATTGAACGCCAGAGCAGCTGATTACATCTTGGATTCTATGGAAATATTACATCTTGGATTCTATGACCTATATAATGATTGTCTATAATAATGTTCGCATAATTAGTGTCCTTTAAATGTGTAAAAAAAGAATTGTAACAGTTTCAGCCAATAATTTGTCCGAAATCCTTTAAGAAAGCCATACTGTCATATTCAGTGTTGTTTCACACTCTTTGCAAACTCACATCCACTTCTTAAAGCAAGGTGGAAGTATTGAAGATGTCGAAATGATGTTAAGGACGGCTTTGAAAAAGAAAAATTGTGTGGTTGATAATATAATAACTTTTTTCAATTAATGATCGTTAATTGGAATGCCCATGTTTTCTACATCTCAAGACCAACACCGTCATCAGCTCAAAATGTCTCTTGGAACATTGTTCTCACGCGTTAAATACCTGAAGAAAGTAAAATATAAACTACCTCATTTTGCGGGGCGTTGCCCGGCATTATTATGCAATAGTTTAAAATCATATATTCTCTCCATAATTCTCTACTTTCACGATATTTAATTTTTATTAATTTCAAAAGTTAAATACCTCGACGAAAACGTACAGTTACACACATTTCTCGATGTGGTATGCGTACGAAATTACGAATTATTTTATAACCCGGGCAGCAGGAAAATACATTTTACTTAAAGCGCATAATAAACAAAGTGCATAGTTAAGACCTCTGAATGTTTTTGGCTTTCATTTCACTTTTATATAATGTACCTGAAAACAATTCTGCACAACCTTTACATAATTTTGCTTCTACGATTCGGTCACGTGGATTATAGGTTCAGTGGACTGTCCACCTAATGTAACGTAATCGAACTGTGGCGGACACATTAGTAAGATTCATAGGAATAATCATGTGAGCGGAGATTACTGATTAACGGTTAATTTTAATTGTTTTCTGCTCTTGTAATTCATCAATATTAACCATACTTGCATTAACCCTTAAGAAGTGTTCTCTGAATTTTCAAATAATTTCATTCATTACTTTTCCGATTTCTATGCAACAGACTTTCCAAATAATTCCCTTTTATTAGTGTGAATGAGTGGGGACACGAATGTGCATTAGACTACACAGGTGAACATCTACTTATTAGGGCTAGGGTATCTTTCATTTTCCTATCTCGCCCCAGGGGACTAACATCTAGTAAGTACGTGTTTGGCAAACACGGGGCCCCGAGCTGAGTCTGGCATTGCTTCCACTTACTTGTGCCATGCTCCTTCCTTTTTCTTTTCTGACCTTCCTTGGTCACCTCTTGTTCTTTTCGATCCCGACGCCATTAGGGCTAGGGTATCATTCATTTTCCTCTTTCTTCTTTTTTTAAAAATGTTTTTGGTAAAGTCGTGAGATATGTTGGAATTTGTGTTTTGAGTTGTAATGCAGGAGGGTTTTTAGTGGGTATGGCTGAGTCTTTCGGCGAGTCCCACACGCGGGGAGAGTCATGTTGGCTCTCCCTAGTGCGTAACTGCATTTTCCCTACCTGTACAAATTTTAAGGGCTCTAATGACCTCGCTGTTGACGAGCCCTAAAGCCCCACAAAAAAAAAAAAATCTACTTATTGCAAATATTTTTTTCTCTTTATTTATCTTCTTCTCTTTGTTACTAATTGGCATCACTAACTCCAGCCAACATTGTCCGTGATTCGTAATGCAGTTTATGTCTGCACATATTTCACTGAAAAAAACTTATTATGTGCAAGATTACCAATATTTGGGACCATGAAATATTCTTATATTGTCGAAGTACTGTTATATTATAATTTCCGGTGCTTTTATAGTAAATTCATGTAATATAGAAGAAGTTACATCATACTGCAGGAAGATGTAAACTTCAACTTAGTCTCGTAACTCCTCATTAATATGTAATTTTGAAGTAAGAAGTACTGACTTAGTTCAACACGTAACGTTACTATAAATATCTTTTATTAATGACAAGGTATTCCACTTATATTGTATAATTTAAATACTAACTATATGGTGCACGTCCGGTTTTTATCGTATGAGTCTAGTAATACAGGTCTTAAAATTTGTACTTCGTTCTCTAGTCGAACACTTCTTACTCCATTGACACCAATCATTATTCTTCTGCTTTTCTTCTTATTTCTTCTTCAACTCCGTTCTCGAAGTACGCGATCCTCCAATCCAGGTGCGACAGCCGCTTACCTTACCCCCCCCCTCCCTCACCGTTCCTCCCTCGTTTTCTGACACCCTTCCCCCTCCTCTTCCATTTCCCAGACCGGCGCTTTACCGAAACCTACGAGCTCCCGCCGCGATATTTTCCCAAGGATCCCCTCTTTTGTTTGAGTGTTATTTAGTAGGCGAACTATCTACATTTCCGTTTCATATGGACCTATTCTTTCCCTATATATTCGCCCGCGCTCGGTGGAAGCGGCCGCGTTAAATTCCTTGAAATACGCGCCACTCGCAAATTTGTACAGGCGCCTACAGCGACCCGAGCGGTCGCGGGGGCGGCGATGGGGGCGAAGGAGGGGGAGGGGGTGCGAGCGATGCAGAAAGAGGGGTGGAGTGGGAGACACTCTTCCTCAAGTGTTCCGGAATATCGCAGCGATGTCGAGATATCGACAGTTAAATTTTACTACGGGAGAGCGAGCGCCGCCGCTGAGGGGGTGTTCTGGAACGCGAGTGCGCGATGTGGATGTCGCACGAATGGCGGGGCGAGAAAGGATGGAGGGATGAAGGGTTAGATGGAGGAGAATTGATGGGGTGAATAGTCTGAGTTGACGGAGATCCTCGAGAACTTGGATTCATTGTGTGACGAAGCTCATTTTAAGCATTAATTTCCAAATCTTTGTTCGTGGCCGTCTTTGTCAAAATACATCAATTCATTCTATTTCAGTGACTGAGGGAATAAATAAGAAGTTTATTTCCTTCTTTGAAACACTCTTTACTATTTATTTCTCCTAGAACAGTTAGACTTCGTGGAGTACCTCAATGATACTATTTAAGTGAAATAAATCATTATAATGTATCGTTATTTTCCGGGATTATAGTTCATTTTGATTTTTATATTTATTTGTTTGTACGACAGAAAGGAACCTCGTACGTATTTCCTTTTTTTGAGGCTTTCTCTTCAGTGACTAAATACATGACGAGTGTGTACAAAAGCAATGAAAAACAATACTTAAAGAAAATAATACCTACACAGCTTAAATATTTCATGAAATCCCATTATATGATATCACTTTCCTCGGTATCCGGTCACAACTCTATCTTTCTCTCTTTTTCTCCTCTCGTAAGTAGTACTGCGTGGGAGGACTGCTTGTGGCGTCTCTGACCGACAGGCATGCATTCAAATGGTCCACTTTGCGAACGTCGTCGGTGTGAGTCGACACTCACGTCGCTCAGCTCAGGAAGAGGAGAACAGAATGGTTAAAAAAGGTGCACCGATACATTCTTCTGTGTATTGCTTGAAACAAAAATAATGTCGCATTTAATTCTCTTATCGTTCATTCAGCTACCTACAAAATATATAACCGGATGTATTCTAAATAATTATTATAATCATTATAGAAACCTCTGAGTTTTTGGATGATATGGGAGGTATACATCTAGAAAGGAGATGAATTATAAGAACGTTTTTTGCTCCAAGTTGTTTTTCTCCAATCGTGGAACATTCTACATGACTTACGTATAATTTGAAACAGAAAGAAGATTGTGATGAGAATGGATGTATTGGGCTATTTTATAAAAATAGAGAATAAATTAAAACCTTTTTTAAAGCACTTTCTTAGTCGGTTGAACTTTAATGACTGTTTCTATCAGAAGAGACGAATCATTCAAAACTTGGATAACTCCACCCATTACAGATCACTAACATACAATTAGTCAAGTGTTTTCCTTCAAGGAAAAAATATCTGAAATATTGGAAACGTTGTATGCTGATTTTTAATCGTAAGTGTTCATACAGATAATGGAGACGTGTATTTAACCCTAGTTTTTTTACTAATAAAAACGTTTTGCTGTAATTTATGATAATGCCAACCATCGCTACCATCTATAATTTAGATAATAAAGACATAGCCTCCTTCGGTATAGATGATTATGATTAAGATAAATGGAAACAGCATAATGAGTTGGACATAAATCATAAGTGTTACCCAGTTAGAGGAACAAGATAACTGTATAACTTTTGTAACTTAAATTCAATAAAGTTATTTTTTCTTCTACACTTTGAGTTATTGGGGCCTAAAAAGAGTAACGCAGGCTGCATAGAAATAACGTAAAATGCATATAATTTGTTGTTTGGGATCTGATTATTCTGAGGTCTGAAGTGATTTCTAAATATTGCATTTGACTATTCTGTTTCCCTAATTGTTGAATCCCATGGTGATGTATCTCCTTTGGTCTTGCCCCACGTCAATGTTAGTTAAAGAAAGGAAGAACCTCTTTACCCTTCCAAACGTGAAGTTCTTCTTCCCCTCCCCTCCAATAAATTGTCATAAAGTTGTCAAGTTCCTGTGACGTGACAGCTGGGGGCTAAGCAGAACGGAACGGCCTAATTAAAGACTACGATTTATAGGAGAGCCTTTCTCTAATACCACCTTCCAAGTCCGTCCTCTCATGTCTTTCCCAGATCCCTTCTCCGCAATACGTCCTCGTGATTTGCGATTATCTGCATCCTCACTATCTTTTTCACTGGTACAGGTATATTTTTTCGACATCGTTAGTCCTTCACCTGTCCTACCTTTGTATATGATACGAGACTAATATATTTCGTTTCTTGTGTGTCGCAGAAAAATCAACGTCAACTTAATTTTCAGTTGTAGTTTTCTAGCAAATTTCGTTTCTTCCATCATTTCAATAACTTTTTAAGTCTACTAGTTATTCTTGCTCCATTTTTTCAGTTCTTTTATTCAACTTGAAAAGTAATGCCAGTGAAATATTTATACACAATCCTCACATTGTTTAAACTCATAATTGCTTTTCTTGAATTAGCCATTCCTTCGGTAAAAAAATTCTCTTCGGTTTTCTCAAAGATATTATTTATTCAACTTCGATACAGAGTCTCTGCTTACTGCACCTATGAAGTGAATACCATTTCAGGAGGAATATACCTGAAACCAATTAATTCTGCAAAAGATGTGATGAAGGTATTGTATTGTATTGATTCACATTTTTACACTGTTTTAAAGAGTAGGACATTATTCCAGCTACGTTCTCAATTGCTATATTTACGAAGTAACTGAGAAAAATATTTGTTCGAGTATTATGACTTAAACTACCCTAACCATAATATTACACAGAACAATGTTAATTTTGGTTTATTGGGAATACCGTGTATTTTTCATCGCATATTTAAACAAAGTTATTCAACTTATACATTCATATATGGACAGAATCGTGTTTTTTTATCTATATCAAATAAGGAAAACAGAACAATTTTTTTAAAACAATTAATAACAAATAAAATGACCCTATTTTTAAGAACAGACGTACAACTTTTTAATAAAGTAACATACAACTTTGCATTCCTTTTCGTTGCATTCAAATTTTCCTGAGGATGATCCACAAAAGGGATTGAAACATCGTGTTACTCTATTTGTGCTTTAGAGTAAATATATTTCCGTTCTTAAAAAGTAGGGTCGTTTTACTTGTTATTAATTACATTTGCAGACGGAAAATATGACTAAAAAAGAATTCCTCACACCTTAAACCCATAAATAAGCATATAATTTTTTATTGAGACGTTACAAAGAATGGTAATGACATAATTATCTTTGTTCTTTACAGGGATCATAATTTCTTCCTTATTCACCCAAAGTAGCCTTCTCCTAGAAGAGGTAGGAACCAGGCGGTTCTGTTTCCGCTCAAGACTTTTCTTTCCGACTCGTGGGCCATAACTTGACGATTAGCTCAAACTTGGGAACTTCCTCTCTTGTCAGAAGCAATAGCACTTCGATCTTTGCTCTCCCCTGCGCAATATTTTTCTCATCAAACGAGCATTTTAATGAAACGAAGGATGTCCCTCGTGAGGATAATTAAAAATCCCCCTTTGATAGGTTCGTTCGCACACCCCCCGTCTACTGCCGTCTTGCAGAGTAGTTCAACCTTTCTTCAGAATGAGGGAAGACATGATGGGTCCTTGAGGCACTCCATCCCACGACTTCGTTTCTCTACCGTCTTCGTTTCCCCCACCTCACTTGCCTCGATTCCAGCAGTCATTGGCAATCTTTGTTAAATATTTCGAAACAGGGGGTATATCGACCGAACAATATTATGGTCTGTTAATTTTTATTCATCATTAGTTAGCAAGGTGACAATGCATCACGAAATGTTTTTAAAGCACGGTTGAAGAGTCCTCCTCTTGTACATACTACAAATACATATTTTGAGCGTCGGTCAAGCTTTGGAAAACAATTTTTTATGGTTTTTAAAAAGTAGGTAGGCTTTGGTAGGCTATCAATACCTCAGAGACAGAGGTATCCCAACCAAAAATAATTTTTTTTGAGACTTAAGAGAAAACAATATTCTCATTTTTAAACAGAATTACTGCATTAGAAAAATTAGCGAGACAATTAAAAAAAAAGAGAACGTACGCATTCCATAACATTCTTGGATTGGTGAGTTGTTGACTACATTATTCATATGATTTGGAAAAGACACGTAGCAGTCTACATACAATAGGCTAAAGGTTTTTATCTTCCGTCCAAGATTTTTATCTTCTGTCCGTAGAAGGGGTTGTTTATAAATAAAATTAAACATTCATTAAGCAAATCAATTTAAATTTCATAAGTTGTCTCCTTGGAAGCGCTGAAAGCAAATACAAAATCAAACTTACGAATACCGCTATGGACATATAATATTTTGAATTAATTTTTTCGACACCATTATGTGCATAGCAATACATTAGTGCTCATTTGATTAATTTTTACGATTTATTAAAATTAATTGTCCAATATTTTAAACTATTCGCCATTGAAAACCAAAAACCCAGCCCAGATATTTTTTATTGTAGGGGTTATTAGAAAATTGTTGGGTACTCAGTAATAATGCCTCATTTTTCATTTATGTATCTTCTGTTGTCACGAAGACTTTTAATCCTAGTTTTACAGAGGAAAATATTTTTTTATACTAGAAGCAAATTGATTCATTTAAACAATCTTCATATTGTTCATACTTTAATTGTGAGTGAATAATTAGTTCAGATTCAACTAATTATTAAACTGTTTTTAACAACTCTTAAGATATTGTATGGATTTTCTTATCGATTGTGTTAAGATAGATCTATGTTCCAATCCATCGTGCGGCTATGTGTATTTGTCCTTATATTGTTCACTTCGGCAATGTTTTCTGGAAAACTTTATAGTATTGAATGACGTAAAATAATTGTCACCTCCTTTTCTTATTCATCGGTGACACCATCACAACTTTCTCTACAATCCCACACCCCGTCTTTCGTCTAATCAACTAATTCGCACCCTCCAAGCGTCGGCATGGGACTTCTATTCCAGAATGGAGGGGAGGGATAAAGGAGTGAAGAAGAGAAGCGTGAAAACGTGGCCTCTCAACCTCCTCTCCCCAGTAACAGAAGCAGTCCAAGTTCGGGTAATAAGCACGCGACATTGTTAAGGTGTGCTCCGTTGGGAAGTGTTTCTAATGCAACTGCGAGTCCACCGCTGTTACAAGTGTCGACTCCTGCGCGCATAGTAAGGACCTTTTCTCGCTTCCGCGTTCATACTCTAGATCCACGCATACAGAATCCTCGCAGTTATAAGGGCGTAACCACCATTCCAGTTCTTTCTTACAGGCGTCAACGAAAACGTCACAAATACCTTTGTCTTTTCATGAGACAGAAAGGCGAGTTCGAATACACCTCTTTATTTCATACGCACTATTAAAGAATCTGTTGTACATGTGCTGTGAAACACGGTTTATTAAAATACATTGTTTATGAATACACGGTTCTCATTCCTCCTGGTTTGAGTCTCTCTTCAATGATCAGTTAATTCGGCAATTTATGTTGTTATTTAAATTACAAATATTTAGTTAACATTATTATACATAGAGTAGACTCGATTTACGGCGTTACGGGTCGACGGACGTCGATAGTGGAAATCGACAAGAATACGCCAAATAAACACTACATCGACTCGCCCAATAATAGCAAAATCTGTTTCTAAACTTGCAATATTTTATCGTTTTCGATGGTAATCATCTGCAAAAAGATAAGGTTATTATTGCTATTGTGTCATTTCTTTTTCAGTTATACCCTTTACACATTGAAGATTATATTGGATGCGATAGCAATTGTATTTAATAAATTAATAGCTTTTAGAAATATTCTGTTAGGTTGTATAAAACTTAATCCATTAATTTGAAAACAAAAGAAAAAAAAAAGGTCAATTCGTTGACAGTCATTTTTTCCGATAATTTACTGTTGTAAGATTTCCATTTGTGTTGCGTGTGATTTCGTCAGATTTACCGATACCAAAAAATACAATAAAAACGCGTATAATATAATAAAACAGTAAATGCTGGTTTGATGATAATGCTCGTTTGATGGTTGGTAATAATTATTACTCCAACCTCGCCGTGCGTTTTTTGGGGAGTCTGATTTCTATTTTTTTAATTTATTTTTTAAGTGGTTGTTGATGACGCTTATCTACTACTTACGCTAACTACCTCAAGTCCATAAATATTTATCACACAACTGCAAAATAAAAAAGACTTGTGTTTGATATTGAATTTAAATTAGAATAAATTATTTTTATTCTTAAATTAGTGGCAGTGAGCTAACCATAAATCTCTGATAGTAGGGGAGGACTTTGGTACAATAATAATTGCTAATCACTATTTTCCGAGATCACGCAGAACACTTCAATTCACTCACCTAAAAACAAATGCTTTCAGGTATTAACTTATGAACCAACATTTCTGTCCTGATATTCCGAATGAATTGCATTAAAAATATTCTCTCTCCTGATTGTTCGTTTAATAATACTATATGGGAACTCTCCAAAATATTGTAATTACTATGATATCACGAGAATGATGGAATGGTGGCTGCAACTAAACGAACAACGTAGTGAAACCATCTACTAATTTCTCGGATGATCTGGCAGAGGCATACCACAATTGTTTAATGTATTAATGCTTCACTTTTCAGTAACAACCATGTGTAGGGCTAGTAAAAGTCAGTCTGTAATATTAGATTCGTATTGCACAGTGTGGTAATCTCGAAATCTGCGACTATTTCGTAAAAAAACATATGTCACTGTTCTGTGGATTGCACGAAAATATAAACTATTTATTGCCATTCGGCTGCTTGCCTCAAAGGTATAATTAAAATGTATATATCAGAGGCGAGTGATGTTCACTGACTTCATAAATATTGGAAGAACACATGTTCCTGCTGCATGGCGGTGATAAGCGAACTTCACCTCGTCAGCATCTCCCTGAAGTGTCTATTTTTAAGTGGCCAGAGACTGCAAAACAAAACTTGACTCCATAAAATGTTCCTCAACAATCAATAATTAAACATTCAATATATTAAATATTATATATAAAAGTCGTGGGTGACGTAATTAGAATTCGGCATTTTAACGCCATTAGATCAATATACTGCGTCAGTGACAGACTGGAAATAGGTGTTTTCTTGTTACCTTCTTGAAAGTTGACGCCACACTATGGGATAAAATGGGATTCGAGCTGAACAAAATTATCACGTACAATTACGCAGGAGTGACCACGAGATGTGGGGGGGGGGGGAGGGTCGTGACGCAAAATGCGCCATAGAAATTTCTTTTTTTGGTGGGGGGGATCGAAAAATGGAGTATTTTTGGAAGTTTAGAATATTGAATAATTACATAATAAATATATTTTATAAAATAGCACATATTAAAATAAAAATCATAACAATGTTGTATTCATTTTTCAACTTTACGGACATTTTAACACAAATAAATTCAATTTATTTTCGAAACTGATGAATGAATCGTAAAAAATCATTCCGAGCAGAGATCTAGACCGCTGAATAAACAGATACAAGCGTGGGATACGGGTCGGGGGGTCACCTCTTGTGTATTAAAGCACAGGGAGGGTCATCGTCTGGCGTAAACGAAAAAGTGACAACAGATACCTGTCTCTCTATCTTGCAATGATAAGATTACACAATAGATCTAGAAAACAACGTTGCACTGAAGATTCATTACTTTCCCTTCAGTGTATTAGTTTACTGTGCGTGATGAATGTCCCTCAATTTTGTATATCGTCTTTTTTGGCCATGTATCGCCGTTCGGGAGTCCGTGGTTTTTGTTATAGTGCTTTATCCGATTTGTGAGGAATTAACCAATTTTCATTGAGTTGGCAATAATTTTTGATTTTCTTATGTTATACATTCTTTGATATAAGTGGATAGAACTTTGCCAAAAAATATTTAAAATTTAATGTAATGATCAAAATACCTTAAGTGATGCGCAACGGTAGTGAATCTTCTGAGCCGTAGTCTGAGAAAGCGTCAAGCGCTGGTCAAGCGATACTGCATGCGGTTTAAGGTAAGAAGAGAGGTGAAATTAAAAACTGTCTTTTCTCGAACTGTACGTTGATGTTGGCTTCTTTAATGTAAATTTCTATCCACAAATATTTGCAGGCACGCACACCTATACTCGTTACAAATTATACTTCATTTTTCTTGAGGATTTTCGTGGCTCACGTTTCTCAAAATCGAGTGACACATCTGCTAAATGCTTCATTATCTAGCTTTATATGTCTTACATGTGAAGAAGGGGACAAGTATCTGTGGTGCTTATCCAGTAAGAAAACCGACGAAACGTATGAAACCTCGAAATCTCAGTTAAGCGCATATGAATCTGCATGTATGTATATGGAATCCGAATATGGTTCTTTGAAATTTTAAAAATTCCAACTCTATTTTTCTACTTTCCTAATTTTTAGCTGCTGAAATATAAATTAAAATCTAATTATGTATTGTAATCTCATTTAAATTTATCCTTTATCAGTAAAATGGACATAGATGGTGAACATTCTTTTTACTTTCTCATATACGTGGTCTAGAAACTGTCTAACCAAGAAAAACAATGGCGAAATTTTGACGAGAATATTCATTTTTAGTGTCTCTGATACCCAATGTTTCTTTAATACGACGTGCGTAATACCGTAAAACCTGAAAAATATGGGAAGGCGGCTGGCTACCTTCCCCACTTCGTTCCCAATTGTTCTGTGACACATAACCTTTCGCTCACTCAAACATCCTTACCCATCGCGATAGGAATGATTCGCCTACTGAATATTTCTTAGTGCAAACGATTTTTTATGTAAAAGACAAAAAAAAAAGTTTTAATTTCGATTCTGCGCAAAATTTCTATTAAAATGTACCAAACAATTGCAATTTTCAAGCAATCACTTTCCCTTTATTTTTTACACAAAAGATTAAACTGCTGTTGTCAACATCAATGTAAAACACATGAAAATGGTTGTTTTTTTCTTTGTAAAGTTAGTTTGCGTACTATATAGATAAGAGTCGTAAAAGTGCATGAGAAAGCATGCGCACTGGTTTTGCAAACAGGTTTTAATATAGAGTTAGGGTAAATAAAAGGGATAAAGTAGTAAAATATTTCTAAATTTTTGGAATATGATTGGAAGAG